>NC_069490.1:19230027-19495027 GCF_026875155.1 Cherax quadricarinatus | reverse complement strand
TTCGTATAGACCTAGTTGACATCAGTGACATACTACTATATAGAAAGTCCCTTATTATGCAGAGCATTTCGTTCAAATTAGGTCAGTTGTCCCCAGGATGAGACCCACACCTGTCGACTAATACCCAGATACCTGTTTACTGCTAGGTCTTTGTGTCATGGTGGCAGTAGTAATGCAGTGAATCATCGTTAGCTGCTATCCCCCCCCCAAAAAAAAAAAAATGAAAATTAGGGCGTCATCGCTTGGGCACAAGAGGAAATGATAATTTTTGAAGAGGTGGAGGGGTAAGCCATCTGAAGGTCTCGGTCAGATGACCAAAAGCTCCAAATGTGGGTCATTATATGACTAAGACCCGCATTAGGAAACACTTGTCCTTTTAAAATAATATAAAATACAGACAGGTTGATAGGTAAGACACAAGTGCAACAGTTAGTTATCTTTATTCCGAGACGTTTCGCTTACACAGGCTTCTTCAGTCGAGTACAGAAAAGTTGGTAGAAGCAGTAGAGATGTGAAGACGATGCAATCAGAAAGTTAAGACACATGTGTAACATCTGGAAATCTTTATTGTAGACGTTTCGCCATCCAGTGGCAATCAGTCCATCACCTTTGAAGACATAGGTTTGAGGTGGTGAGTCCCTCAGCCTGGAGAAGAGTATTTGTCCTGTTTCCTGACAAATCTTACCTTAAGAAATCAAGGAACGGATAGCGTTGGTCTCTCGACACTTGAGGGTAAACCTGATGGGCAGCTCTGTTTGTTGCTTTCAGAGAGTTGATCATGTATGTTACACCTCCTGACATAGTTGACGTGTTGCAGTCACGTCAAGTGACTGCGATAATTGATATGAAATGCTCAGCCTGGAAGTAATTCACTTAAATTATTGCCAGACTGGCATCAGGGGCGAGCCCTCTGCCATTCCGAAATAGTGTGTCTAGCTTGCCTTCTCGAATTTAATAGTTAAAATTGGCATAATTTCACTACATTCAGCGCCTTGCCGATTGACCCAAACAATAAGCATCACACTCTAGGCAAGAAAATCTGTAGATAAATGGTTCAGAGAACCGACAAGTTGATCGATTAGACATATGTACAACACTTTGGTATCTATATTGTGGAAACGTTTCGCTACGAGTGGCTTCTTTAGTCATAATACCTATTAGGACTGAAATAGTCACTAGTGGCGAAACGTTTCTTTTAATAAATGTCCTGAACTGTACACAAGTCCTTTTTTTCCACATCTTGTCGGTATCACCTGACCGTTTTTCGAGTCTTTGTTTATATACGTAAGATCAGTAAAGGTTTTAGGGTAGTGCAGTTTAGCACCAATCACATAAATTATCTCCTCATCAGAATATTCAGAATAAACACGCACGTGGACAAAAACGCTCAAGATTTTAGCTTCTTGTAGCGTGGATATTATCCACTACTTACTGCTACATCCGAGGGTACACTCCCAGGTGTTTAAGGTGGGAGAAGATTTTTCATCTTGGGGGACACTGCATGGTGTCGACATCAACATGGAATTTCATAATGATATAACATGAACGAGCTGAATGGTAATAATTATATTTTAATCTCAACCTCCTTGGTCAGAACTCCAGTCTGTACTTCTTAAGATCATTTAGGTAGTGAGATTAGTGTTACCTTGGTTCGACCTTCCCCTCTCCCCCATACGTTCATTGCAGTTTTTCAAGCTTGGCGCCAGATGGGGACAAGAGCTTTATTCTGATTTTAGGGTGGGGTGACGGGAGGTCTCTGTTAATATCCTGCGGTCAGGGGATCTCAGATGGTGACCGCTGCTAACTTGACCGGTCCAGTGAGTTAATAGTCACCACAACTGAGTGAGCAATGTGCAGGCTTGCAGTTCCTTTTCTATAATTCCAGTTTCCACAAGTCAGTCTCTCTCTCTCTCACACACACACACACACACACACACACACACACACACACACACACACACACACACACACACACACACACACACACACACAGCGAAGAGGCGGGGCCAGGAGCTGTGACTCGACCCCTGCAACCACAAATAGGTGAGTACACACACACACACACACACACACACACACACACACACACACACACACACACACACACACACACACACACACACACACACACACACACCCACCCACCTCGCCTCGCCTCCTAGGCCTGCAAGCACTACCCAACCCACACGCCCCACACACTCTAACACACCCCTCACCACACACACACACACTATCCTCCTCCTCTTTAACCCCCTAGCTCACACTCAAACACACACTGTCTCTCTCTACCATCCTCCTCCTATACCTCCATCTCCCCCCTCACCTCCTCTTCCTTCTCCTCCTCCCCTCTCCCCCTCACCTCCTCTTCCTTCTCCTCCTCCTCTCCCCTCGCCTCCGAGACCTGCAAGCACACTAAAGGCTGATCTTCCCCATCTCACATGCTCCACACACATTGACTCTCCCTTCCCCCCTCTCTAACTCTCACTCAACCACACTCCCTGTTTCTCTTTATCCCACTTTCTCTCCCTCTTCATCTTCCTTCTCATCCTCCCTCCTCCCCTCCCCCCATTGCTCTTCCCCCTGTCCCCCTTAGTCTTCCCCCATCTCTTCCTCCTGCTGCTGTCCCCCCTCCAGCTCGCTATCCTTTTCCCCTCCCTTCTCCCCACAACAAACACCCCCTCCACAGCACTCTTGGCATAAGCTCTTCCTTCTGTGAAAAAGAAACATGGGACACCAAAAACCTGGACGGAGAACCAGAGGAATGGTGGATGAAGCGAGTGGTGGACCTGGGAGAGAGGACTGGGAGGCAGAGCTCACGCGAAGAGAGGAGTGGCGGAGGAGGCTGGAAGAGATCAGCAAGAAAATGGAAGAGAAAATAGCTGAGGAGAGCAGGAAATGGGAATTACAAATCACAGCAGCTGAAGCTAAGATACAGAGCTTAGTAGAAGAACTAAAGAGTCTGAAACAACCTAAAGAACCAAAGGACCGTACAGCCATGACACCAAGAGCTACTACATCAGGCACCAATGAGAGGACAGTAGGGGACAAAGGAGATATACTGTATGCGATGACTCCATCGGACCCAAGTGGGGCCTGGGAAAAGGCAGGGAGAACAGCAAGAGCTAATGAGGGGACTAAAGTCAATGAAGGAGCTAAGCTATGCACAGAGGCTCTAACATAAGAACATAAAGAAGGAACACTGCAACAGGCCTACTGACCCATGCAGAGCAGGTCCATGGATTAGCCCAATGACCCACCCAGTCTGGTCACCTCCACTCAAGGATGGAGCACGGCACCAGACCCAGCAGCACAAGCTAGTCAGGTCCAACTCGCACCCACCTACACCCACTCATGTATTTATCTAACCTATTTTTAAAACTACACAACGTTTTAGCCTGAATAACTGTACTCTGAAGTTTGTTCCACTCATCCACGACTCTATTACCAAACTAGTGCTTTCCTATATCCTTCCTGAATCTGAATTTTTCTAACTTGAAACCATTGCTGCGAGTCCTGTCTTGGCTGGAAATTTTCAGCACGCTATTTACATCCCCTTTATTTATTCCTGTTTTCCATTTATACACCTCGATCATATCCTCCCTAATTCTATGCCTTTCGAGAGAGTGCAGATTCAGTGCCCTCAGTCTATCCTCATATGGAAGATTTCTGATACATGGGATCATCTTTGTCATCCTCCTCTAAGTTTTCCAGAGCATTTATATCCATTCTGTAATACGGTGACCAGAACTGAGCAGCATAGTCTAAATAAGGCCTAACCAAGGATATATAGAGTTGAAGAACAACCTGAGGACTTCTATTATTTATACTTCTAGATATGAAGAAAAGAATTCTATTAGCTTTATTGCAAACACTAATGCACTGTTGTCTTGGTTTTAGATTACTGCTAACTAGAACTCCTAAATCCTTTTCGCAATCAGTAGTATTAAAATCTACATTATTTAGTTTATATGTGGCATGGTTATTTAACTGTCGAACATTTAGAACTTTGCATTTGTCAATGTTAAACTGCATCTGCCACTTCTCCGACCATTGCATCAGTCTATTCAAATCATCCTGGAGTGCTCTAGTGTCCTCATTAGAATGAATTGGATGACCTATTTTGGAGTTATCAGCAAATTTGCTTATGTCGCTATTTATTCCCTCATCTATGTCGTTTATGTAAATTGTGAACAACGGGTCCAACACTGACTCCTGAGGAACACCGCTTGTGACGTGTCCCCATTCTGATTTCTCCCCATTTATGCAAACTCTCTGCTGCCTATTTGTCAGCCATGCCTCTACCCAGAAAAAAATTCTCCTATTCCAGGTGCCTTAAGTTTCCTCAATAGCCTCTGATGTGGAACTCTATCGAAAGCCTTACTGAAGTCCATATACACAATATCATATTCATTGCCATGATCTACCTCCTGAAACACCTTAGTGAAAAAAGTTAGTAAATTCGTAAGACAGGAACGCCCCTTTGTAAAACCGTGTTGAGATTCATTAATCAATCTGTGCCTATCAAGATGGCTACGAATTGCTTCAGCAATTATTGATTCCATAAATTTTCCCACTATGGAGGTAAGGCTTATGGGCTATAGTTAAAAGCCAAGGACCTGTCACCTGCCTTGTAAATAGGTATTACATTTGCCATATTCCACTTATCAGGCACTATAACAGTTTGTAGTGATATGTTAAAAATATTAGCCAAAGGTATGCAAAGTTCCTCTTTACATTCCTTTAACACCCTTGCAAACAGTTCATCAGGGCCTGGGGATTTGTTAGGTTTTAGTTTCTCTATTTGTCTGAGGACCATGTCACTAGTTACCACAATCGTACAGTTTATTATCCTGTTCTACATAATCTATTATTTCAGGAATATCGCTAGTATTTTGCTGGGTGAAAACTGAGAGGAAGTAGGTATTGAGAATTTCACACATATCCTTATCACTGTCAGTGATCTGACTAGAGTTACTCTTAAGTGGGCCAATCTTGTCCCTAATCTTACTTCTGTATACATGAAAGAACCCTTTTGGGTTAGTCTTTGAATCCCTTGCGACCTTAGCCTCATAATCCCTTTTTGCTTTTCTTATTACTTTCTTTATTTCTCTTTAATTGAATATATTGATTTCTTAACTGCCCATCCCCTCTTTTGATACGCCTATATATGCCTCTCTTTTGACCAGTGAGATGTTTTAATCTATTGTTCATCCATTTGGGATCATTTTTGTTAATCTAATTTCCCTACTCGGAACAAAAGTTGTCTGGGCAGCTAGAACTATGCTCTGAAAAACGTCATATTGGCAACCAAGAAAACCTACCTGACCCATAATCAGGATATCCCAATTTAGCCCACCCATGTAATTTTTCAGTCCCATGAAGTCGGCCAAGCGAAAATCTGGGACAGAGATTTGATTGCAGTTATCTGGGTAATTCCATGATATATTGAAACTAAGTGATTTGCAATCACTTTCCCCAAGCTCATCATTAACCTCAAGATTATTAATTAGTGAATCTTTGTTGGCAAGAACCAAGTCAAGCAGATTGTTTCCTCTAGTTGGTTCTGTCACAACCTGTTCTTAAAAGCAATCCTGAACCGTATCAAGAAAGTCACTAGACTCAGGATTTCCTGTCATATTGTTCCAATCAATTTGTCTAAGGTTAAAATCTTCCATTATCACAACATTTTCATATCTAGATGCCTTATGAATTTCGTCCCATAACAGCTGACTGCACTCCCTATCAAGGTTTGGAGGCCTATAAATCACACCCAAAATTAATTTGTCACGTCCCTCGAGAAACTGTAGCCAAACAGATTCAATGTTCGGTGTTTCTAATCTTATATCATGTCTAAGACAACAATTTAAATTTTCTCTGACATACATCGCCACTCCACCACCCTTCGTGTTTCTCTATCAGTTTGGAATGGTTTATAACCCTGTATGTTGCATTCAGAAGGCATTTATCTTTCAGGTTGAACCAGGTCTCTGTTATACCAATAATATCTATATTACCTACTATTTGTATAGTAAACCTTAAGGGAGCTAGTCACTCGTTGCCCTCTACTATCTTTGTTGATGAATTGATTTGACATTACTAGCATCTTTATTTTGAATGTTGTCTTTTAAACATATCCCTGAGGTATCCCGGTAATAACTGCTGTTTTTAACCCTAATGCTGCAGCCTGATTGTTTCCCACAAACACCCATACCTCTATAATCTATCAGTTTAAATTCCTAGACAAGTCATCAATTACCCTCTCAATTGAATTGACTAATGCAACCACTCCATCCCCAGAGAGATGAACCCCATCCCTTGCATACATACCACGTTTGCCAAAGAATAGGTCCCAGTTATCTATGAATGGGATTGCAAGTTCCTTGCAGTACCTGTCTAGCCAGCAATTTATTACAATTGCCCTAGACATCCATTCATTGCCCACTCCCTTTCTAGGCAAGATGCTACATATGTCTGGGATCCCTCCTTTAGACTTAACTACTTCTATGGTTGACCTGTACTTATCCAGCAGCTCCTCTCTCTTGCCCTTCCCACTGTCATTACCCCCAGCACTAAGAGAGATAATGGGCTTGTTCCCATTACCTGCCATAATATTATCTAACCTGCTGACTATGTCACCAACACCAGCTCCAGGAAGGCACACTCTCTGTCTGACTTTTCTGTCTGTGTTACAAAATGCACGGTCCATATATCTTACATGAGAATCACCTACTATTAAAATATTCTTACCTTGATTAGCAGGGGAATCAGTGGTACCTTCAACCTCACTAACCACTGAAGTACACTCGTCTTGGAGAACAGAGAATCGATTACCTACCTTCACGTCTTCTCTCTTAACTCTCTTCTCATCTTTCTTCTTCCTAAACTGTGAACCACTTGCCACTTAAAGCGGCTGCCACTATCACTGCTGGTGACCATTTCCTCCTTACCAGCTAAATCCTTCTCACACTCGCTCCCAAACTCATCTATGCAAAGCTTCAGCCTCCTATTTTCCTCCTGAAGAAGTAGAATCTCCTTCAACACTTGAACCTGAGATTCTAAAACACTACAACAAGCCATGGTGCTTGGTAACAGCTCACGCTAACTCCCAAGAGCTTAGGCAGGTATGACTGCAGGTGACCACTGACCTCAGCGTACTGACCGCTGACCTCAGACAACTGCCATGTCCAGGAACAGATAAGCAGAGGGACACCGGATAGGGAAGAGACAGTAAGAAGCAACGTGTCAATGGCAGGAACTAATTTGAATCAGAGGATGCTCAGGGAAGCACACTGGGAGGATGAAAGGGAGAGGGCCGTTTTTGTTATGGGCTCCAAGAAGTAGATGGGGAAACGTACGAGGCAAGGAAACAGGAGGAGAAAAAAAACGATTGAAAGCATCATGAAAGCAGTAGGAGAGAACGACATGACTCGGGTGACAAATTTTCGGAGAATTGGGTGCTTTGCGAGGTGAAAAAGCGTCCAGTCAAAGTGATTTTCAAGGCAGTCAGCTCGAAACTGGATCCTGCAGGAGAAAGCACGCCTAAGGGACAATCAGGCGTTCCGGAGTGTGTACCTTAACCGAGACAGAACACAAGAAGAAAGGATGACACTGAAAGAGAGGGTGCAACGTCGCAAGGAGGAATGGGAGGCAAGGAAGGTGGAGAGCAGGAGAAATCAGGCCCACGTGGAAGAACAAACACAACCTCCTCCAGTACCACCCACAGAAGGAACACAACCATGGCAATCCCAAAGCAATTAAACGACCTAACCCAAAACCCACTCACTGTACCCTCTGCCCCCATCCCCCTCAGCACAAACCCCACCCCCACAGAAACCCACAGTAACCCACACATCCCCCCTCTGCATAAACCCCACCCCCACAGTAACCCTCAGTAACCTGCACATCCCCCTCAGCTCAAACCACACCCTCACAGAAACCCACAGTAGCCCACACAATGTACCCTCTCCCATCCCCGTCACCACAAACCCCACCCTCACAGTAACCAACAGCAACCCACACACTGTACTCTCTATCCCCACCCCCTCCCCACAACCCCCTCCCCCACTGTAACCCCCATAGGGGGGGGGTGCGCAGAACAACCACGGTAAAAAAATATCGAAATTCCAGGAATTTTGCTGTTTTTCACCGTGATTGTAATGTGTATATCACCTGTTTACTGTGATCTTATTGCATGCATGCGCGCACGCGCGCACGCACGCACGCGCGCGCACACACAACACACACACACACACACACACACACACACACACACACACACACACACACACACACACACACACACACACACACACACACACACACGCACACGTATATATATGTCGTGCCGAATATGTAAAATTGGTCAATTGGGAAGAACTCATTTAAATTAAGTCCTTTCCAAAATTTTCTCTTATACATTTAAAGATATTTTTTTCATTAATGTTAATGTAATTTTTTTTAATTTTGCACCAAAAGAAACTTAGAAAACTTTCCTAACCTTGTTATAACAAGATCAATTTATTTTAGCCAAGCCCAACTAAATACATTTTAGATTTGTTTACAGTAATTTAATACTAAACAAACACAGTGAAATATATTTTTTTCGTTAGGTTCAGAATGATTTTGGCGAAATTATTGCATACACAAATTTTCGCTTGTCCTATATGGCAAGATGAGCGTTGCTATTTAAGCCAAGATCGCAAGTTCTGCCTATTCGGCACGACATTATATAATATATATATATATATATATATATATATATAATATATATATATATATATATATATATATATATATATAGTGGGTGTGGAGGTGGAACAATGTTCTCGTGCCAGCGTCCCAAGGAAATATTCCATAATCTTAGAGCCTTATTATTAAAGCATTAAAAATACTCTCCAAATACCAATTGCATTGGCAGTTATCTGCAGATCACGGGGGAGAGAGAGGCAGATTAAGTAGATAATGAGCGGTAATAGCAGCATGTCGCACGAGAGGAACAAGGCAAGAGTTTTTGCCAGAGTTGCCTCTTGTGCTGAGACAAATGACAACAATATCTTCCCGTCGCCGCTAGAGGCGCTCTTGTGCCTTAATCTTACGTTAGCCAGAGATTACGGCCTTTGTTTATCCTCGGTAATCAAAAGCTCTCGGTCTCGTAGAGTAAGTTCATCACACTGTAATCTGGGAAACTTTGGCAAGTATTATCTTCCTCGTAGGTTGTGATCCTGGGCTACATGAAGAGTTAGGTTTGTTGTGTGTGTATTTATGTTAACAGTGTATAACCAGCCTGAATGTTAAAGATTTAATGGTACTCATTCACCGCTCGACCATGGTAGAGCTATGTAAGATATTTACTCCACTTGGCCTTGTCAGAGTTCAGACATTCACTCTACCTTGTCAGAGCTCAAGTAGATATTCACTAGACCTTGTCAGTGCTCAGTTAGACATTCACTCCCCACTCTACCTTGTCAGGGCTTAGTAAGATATTCACTCCCCACTCTACTTTGTTAGGGTTGAGTAAGCTGTTCACTCCCCACTCTACTTTGTTAGGGTTGAGTAAGATATTCCCTCCCCACTCTACCTTGTCAGAACTCAGTAAGATACTCACTCCCCACTCTACTTGTTAGGGTTGAGTAAGATATTCCCTCCCCACTCTACCTTGTCAGAACTCAGTAAGATACTCACTCCCCACTCTACTTTGTTAGGGTTGAGTAAGATATTCCCTCCCCACTCTACCTTGTCAGAACTCAGTAAGATACTCACTCCCCACTCTACTTTGTTAGGGTTGAGTAAGATATTCCCTCCCCACTCTACCTTGTCAGAACTCAGTAAGATACTCACTCCCCACTCTACTTTGTTAGGGTTGAGTAAGATATTCCCTCCCCACTCTACCTTGTCAGAGCTCACTAAGATACTCCCCACTCTACCTTGTCAGAACTCAGTAAGATACTCCCCACTCTACCTTGTTAGAGCTCAGTAAGATACTCACTCACCACTCTACCTTGTCAGAGCTCACTAAGATACTCCCCACTCTACCTTGTCAGAACTCAGTAAGATACTCCCCACTCTACCTTGTTAGAGCTCAGTAAGATACTCACTCACCACTCTACCTTGTCAGAGCTCACTAAGATACTCCCCACTCTACCTTGTCAGAGCTCAGTAAGATACTCCCCACTCTACCTTGTTAGAGCTCAGTAAGATACTCACTCACCACTCTACCTTGTCAGAGCTCACTAAGATACTCCCCACTCTACCTTGTCAGAGCTCACTAAGATACTCCCCACTCTACCTTGTCAGAGCTCAGTAAGATACTCACTCCCCACTCTACCTTGTCAGAGCTCACTAAGATACTCCCCACTCTACCTTGTCAGAGCTCAGTAAGATACTCACTCCCCACTCTACCTTGTCAGAGCTCAGTAAGATACTCCCCACTCTACCTTGTCAGAGCTCAGTAAGATACTCACTCCCCACTCTACCTTATCAGAGCTCAGTAAGATACTCCCCACTCTACCTTGTCCGAGCTCACTAAGATATTCCCTCCCCACTCTACCTTGTCAGAGCTCAGTAAGATGCTCACTCCCCACTCTACCTTGTCAGAGCTCAGTAAGATACTCCCCACTCTACCTTGTCAGAGCTCAGTAAGATACTCACTCCCCACTCTACCTTGTCAGAGCTCAGTAAGATACTCCCCACTCTACCTTGTCAGAGCTCAGTAAGATACTCACTCCCCACTCTACCTTATCAGAGCTCAGTAAGATACTCCCCACTCTACCTTGTCAGAGCTCAGTAAGATGCTCACTCCCCACTCTACCTTGTCAGAGCTCACTAAGATACTCCCCACTCTACCTTGTCAGAGCTCAGTAAGATACTCCCCACTCTACCTTGTCAGAGCTCACTAAGATACTCCCCACTCTACCTTGTCAGAGCTCAGTAAGATACTCACTCCCCACTCTACCTTGTCAGAGCTCAGTAAGATACTCACTCCCCACTCTACCTTGTCAGAGCTCAGTAAGATACTCACTCCCCACTCTACCTTATCAGAGCTCAGTAAGATACTCTACCTTGTCAGAGCTCACTAAGATATTCCCTCCCCACTCTACCTTGTCATAGCTCAGTAAGATGCTCACTCCCCACTCTACCTTGTCAGAGCTCACTAAGATACTCCCCACTCTACCTTGTCAGAGCTCAGTAAGATACTCCCCACTCTACCTTGTCAGAGCTCACTAAGATACTCCCCACTCTACCTTGTCAGAGCTCAGTAAGATGCTCACTCCCCACTCTACCTTGTCAGAGCTCACTAAGATACTCCCCACTCTACCTTGTCAGAGCTCAGTAAGATACTCCCCACTCTACCTTGTCAGAGCTCACTAAGATACTCCCCACTCTACCTTGTCAGAGCTCAGTAAGATACTCACTCCCCACTCTACCTTGTCAGAGCTCAGTAAGATACTCACTCCCCACTCTACCTTGTCAGAGCTCAGTAAGATACTCCCCACTCTACCTTATCAGAGCTCAGTAAGATACTCTACCTTGTCAGAGCTCACTAAGATATTCCCTCCCCACTCTACCTTGTCATAGCTCAGTAAGATGCTCACTCCCCACTCTACCTTGTCAGAGCTCACTAAGATACTCCCCACTCTACCTTGTCAGAGCTCAGTAAGATACTCCCCACTCTACCTTGTCAGAGCTCACTAAGATACTCCCCACTCTACCTTGTCAGAGCTCACTAAGATACTCCCCACTCTACCTTGTCAGAGCTCAGTAAGATACTCCCCACTCTACCTTGTCAGAGCTCACTAAGATACTCACTCCCCACTCTACCTTGTCAGAGCTCACAAAGATACTCCCCACTCTACCTTGTCAGAGCTCACTAAGATACTCACTCCCCACTCTACCTTGTCAGAGCTCACCAAGATATTCCCTCCCCACTCTACCTTGTCAGAGCTCAGTAAGATATTCCCTCCCCACTCTACCTTGTCAGAGCTCAGTAAGATACTCACTCCCCACTCTACCTTGTCAGAGCTCAGTAAGATACTCACTCCCCACTCTACCTTGTCAGAGCTCACTAAGATATTCCCTCCCCACTCTACCTTGTCAGAGCTCACTAAGATACCACTCCCCACTCTACCTTATCAGAGCTCACTAAGATATTCCCTCCCCACTCTACCTTGTCAGAGCTCACTAAGATATTTCCTCCCCACTCTACCTTGTCAGAGCTCACTAAGATACTCACTCCCCACTCTACCTTATCAGAGCTCACTAAGATATTCCCTCCCCACTCTACCTTGTCAGAGCTCACTAAGATATTTCCTCCCCACTCTACCTTGTCAGAGCTCACTAAGATATTTCCTCCCCACTCTACCTTGTCAGAGCTGAGTAAGATACTCCCTAAGACAGTAAGTGTTATGTCTCAGCCACATAGTTCGTAGGCTTCCTGTTGACTAACAGAACTACAATGTCTCAGCCACATAGTTCGTAGGCTTCCTGTTGACTAACCGAACTACAATGAACTATCTTATATAATACTTTTTTTGTAAACGTTCATTTACATTTGCAAAAGAAACTGTACTGTATGAAACAGTAGCGAGAGAGGTGACTGTGTACGTCATGTGGATCATTACCAGCTTAATGATACTCACCTAACTTACGTCAGTGATCCAGATTCAGATCATTATCGATTCTGGCATAAAATATAGTTTAGTGACATCTCATGTGTAATTAAATTACATTTTATGGTGTGTGGTCTTTATGGTGGTGTGTGGTCTTTATGGTATTGTGTGGTCTTTATGGTATTGTGTGGTCTTTATGGTATTGTGTGGTCTTTATAGTATTGTGTGGTCTTTATGGTATTGTGTGGTCTTTATGGTATTGTGTGGTCTTTATGGTATTGTGTGGTCTTTATGGTATTGTGTGGTCTTTAGGTATTGTGTGGTCTTTATGGTATGTGTGGTCTTTATGGTATTGTGTGGTCTTTATGGTATTGTGTGGTCTTTATAGTATTGTGTGGTCTTTATGATGTTGTGTGGTCTTTATGGTGGTGTGTGGTTTTTATGGCATTGTGTGGTTTTTATGGCATTGTGTGGTCTTTTTGGTATTGTGTGGTCTTTATGGTATTGTGTGGTCTTTATGGTATTGTGTGGTCTTTATAGTATTGTGTGGTCTTTATGATGTGTGGTCTTTATGATGTTGTGTGGTCTTTATGATGTTGTGTGGTCTTTATGGTGGTGTGTGGTTTTTATGGCATTGTGTGATCTTTATGGTGTGTGGTCTGTATAGTGTGTGGTCTTTATGGTGTTGGGTGGTCGTTATGGTATTGTGTGGTCTTTATGGTGTGCATGGTCTTTATGGTGTTGTGTGGTCTTTATGGTGTTGTGTGGTCTTTATGGTGTTGTGTGGTCTTTATGGTATTGTGTGGTCTTTATGGTGTTGTGTGATCTTTATGGTGCGTGATCTGTATGGTTTGTGATCTTTATGGTATTGTGTGATCTTTATGGTGTGTGGTCTTTATGGTGTTGTGTGTGTGAACGAGCTTATTTGGTGTTTCTGGTAGCGGGGAGTAAATGATACATCTTCGGAGACTTCTTACTTTATTTGCAAAGTCGTGGTGGGTACACAGGCTTGTGTGTTTGTCCATGGCCCGGGAGGGCCATCCCACGAGGGAGAGAGGGAGTAGGACTGTTGACTGCTCCTAGGCCGCTGAGTGAGTGAGCGTGAGTGGGACCAACGTCCCACTGACCTGGGCAGGCCTAGAGAGGGCAGCACCTTAGTGCCACGAAACATATACTAAGCTGGCAGACAGCATAGGCTGTCTGTGCTGACAGTACAGGCTGTCTACATTTGCTCGGCCAGCTACCTCATGTCGTCCCGACGTGACAATACTGGAAGTAAAAAAAAAACTCTGTCTCTCTCATAGGAACAGGGCACAAAAGAAAAAATAAAAAAACATATATATATAATAATATATATATATATATATATATATATATATATATATAATATATATATATATATATATCCTAGGTAGTAGGTTGGTAGACAGCAACCGCCCAGGGAGGTACTACCGTCCTGCCAAGTGAGTGTAAAACGTAAGCCTGTAATTGTTTTACACGATGGTAGGATTGCTGGTGTTTTTTCTGTCTCATAAACATGCAAGGTTTCAGGTACGTCTTGCTACTTCTGCTTACACTTAGGTCACACTACACATACATGTACAAGCATATGTATACACACCCCTCTGGGTTTTCTTCTATTTTCTTACTAGCTCTTGTTCTTGTTTATTTCCTCTTATCTCCATGGGGAAGTGGAACAGAATTCTTCCTCCGTAAGCTATGCGTGTTGTAAGAGGCGACTAAAAATGCCAGGAGCAAGGGGCTAGTAACCCCTTCTCCTGTATATATACTAAATATGAAAGGAGAAACTTTTGTTTTTCCTTTTGGGCCACCCCACCTCGGTGGGATACGGCTGGTGTGTTGAAAGAAAGAAAGATATATATATATATATATATATATATATATATATATATATATATATATATAATATA
Organism: Cherax quadricarinatus; assembly: GCF_026875155.1. Taxonomy (NCBI): domain Eukaryota; kingdom Metazoa; phylum Arthropoda; class Malacostraca; order Decapoda; family Parastacidae; genus Cherax; species Cherax quadricarinatus. The sequence goes on along the minus strand of NC_069490.1, from coordinate 19,480,491 downwards.
TATATATATGGACATGGAAAAAAAATTTCCTACAGGGAGGGAAGAAAAAAACATGTGGGGTGTGCGAAACATCGTGGTCATAGGCAGTGAGCGTCGAAAGGCATCACTGCATGCCTTCCTGCATCTGGACAGATACTGCAACACAGGCGACATCGCTGCGGCTGAGCTGTGATGTAACGGGGTATGGTCTCATCTAGAACGGTGAAGCAGTCATCGTAGGAGTCACTGAAGGTTTCACTCAACCTGGGGCACAACATGCTGGTGCCCTCGAGTGAGGCATCGTCAAAACTCGGCAGCTGCCCGGGCAGGACTTCTGGGAAGCGAGTCAGGAGGACACTTTTCGACTGGTACTGTCGCTGGGCTGTCACTGCCGGCGAACGTGGAGTAAGTCGTGGAGCGAGTCATGGCAGAGACAACTGGGCGAAACATCTGGGAGTCATAACATCATACACCAAACTGCAGTGAGCGAGCTAGCAGTCAAAGTGACATCATCATTGTACAGGAGCTCACTGAAGCTTGACACGAGGCTGACACAGCGCCTGCCGACAGGGCTAACTGCGGCTTGACGAGTGTCATTCTCTCGACAGTTGGAGTTATAGCAGAGGTTAGTCTAAGAGTTCCCAGGTTTGTTTCTCTACATATAACTGCACTCTGATGGTCTGGAGGTGAAGTGAAACAAATCTCAATGGGAATTGTAGCAGGTACGATTCTTCAGAACATCTATGAGCGACGAGCATAAGAGCTTTCTGTACAAGGGGCTCATATGCTCAGGGCTGACTATCAGCTGTCAAACGTGCTGGTCACACCGGGTGACAACACAAGGTGCTACACAGGGGTCTGGCCGCAGACCTGTGGTCGACACACAGCTGGGCTCAAGACCACACTGGGCACATAGAAACTTTAACACACACCCGCGGTACATGTGGTACAACATGGCTTAAACTAGCAAATGATGCTTTTCTGTGCACAAAATTGACACTAAGCCAAACACTTAACATGAGAGAACACTGACTTAGAGGAATTAATTAACACACGATGTATATCTTCTCTCGATCTTCTCGACAATACTGACATAATTACTGAAACACTCGATGTGACATCATGTGGTGTCAGGCATGATGTCGCAAGGTGATGTCAGCAGACATATCAAGGTGATGTCAGGCAGACATCATGACGTTGGGCAGCAGCAGACCACAGCATGCGGCCTGGGATGTCTGGCTCGGTAACTCACATGGCTTGTAGGTCCATGTGGCTTCATCCATACCTCATGTGGCGTCGGGATCCATGTGGCATTGTGATCTACGTGGCTTGCTGATCCACGTAGCTTCGAGTGGCCTCGGGCACTCGGATACACAGCTCTGGCAATGAATTCACATGGAAAACAGCAGAAAACACAGCAGAGTGAGTGAGCACATAGTGGTGGAATGTGGTGTGGTGGCGAGGAGTGTGGGTGAGTGTATGGTGAGGAAGGATCTGGCCACTTCCTCCTTTCAAACCCACAACACAGCGAAATACTCACACTGGACGCATAAATCACCACAGAACTCGCCTCTGACTTGCTGAAATAGCTGTGCTGAGCTGAACAGCAACAGCAGAACATACAAGAAGCGCTGAACATGTGACTTGAGAAACAGCATGGGACGCTGTGGCGTGGGGTCGCTGAGACGCCACTTACAATTCTCGAAGAAATTTGGCAAATTTCGGCTAGATCCTGCTTGTACCTGTGTCTGGATGCTGAAACGTGCAGACACGACGTCAGGACAAGTCGTTGAGAGACGGATGTTTCAAGTGTAGGGTGATGAAGTGAACACAACTTCATTTCATTTCCTTCCTCTCTCCAGGCAAACACAACTGCTGCAACCACCACTTCCCACCATTTATAACCAGTTTGTTTGGTGGCTCTTGCAGAGCGGGGTTCAATTATAGACGTCTTCGGAGACTTCTTACTTTATTTGCAAAGTCGTGGTGGGTACACAGGCTTGTGTGTTTGTCCATGGCCCGGGAGGGCCATCCCATGAGGGAGAGAGGGAGTAGGACTGTTGACTGCACCTAGGCCGCTGAGTGAGCGCGAGTGGGACCAGCGTCCCACTGACCTGGGCAGGCCTAGAGAGGGCAGCACTTTAGTACCGCAAAATATGAACTAAGCTGGCAGACAGCATAGGCTGTCTGTGCTGACAGTACAGGCTGTCTACATGTGGTCTTTATGGTATTGTGTGGTCTTTATGGTATTGTGTGGTCTTTATGGTATTGTGTGGTCTTTATGGTGTTGTGTGGTCTTTATGGTGTGTGGTCTTTATGGTGTGTGGTCTTTATGGTGTGTGGTCTTTATGGTGTGTGGTCTTTATGGTGTGTGGTCTTTATGGTGTGTGGTCTTGTGTGATCTTTATAGTGTGTGGTCTTTGTTGTGTGGTCTTTGTTGTGTGATCTTTGTTATGTGGTCTTTGTTGCGTGATCTTTATGGTGTTGTGTGGTCTTTGTTGTGTGGTCTTTATGGGGCTGTGTGGTCTTTATGGGGTTGTGTGGTCTTTATGGGGCTGTGTGGTCTTTATGGGGTTGTGTGGTCTTTATGGTGTTTATTGCCGACAGTTTTGGGGGTCACGTTGGTCAGAATTAACGTTGATGACCTTGACGAGGGAATAAGAAGTATCATGAGTCAGTTCACTGAACCTTGGAAAATAGTTCCTAAATATGCACACGGATAACCCGCACATGGGAGAATGGAACTTACGACGTTTCGCTCCCACCTGGGCCATTAACTACCCAAGCAGTTGTTTGTGTATTGTTCCACTCATGGTATTGTGCCTTTTTGCTCTTTTATGTTCTAAACTTAATGACCTTTAACAAGCTTAGAGAAAAAAGGAACTGTCTGCATAACACAGTGTATATCAATACTGAAAAATATGACACATTCTAGGCCACTTATTTGCCACACCTGTAAATACGTGGCAACTTATTTGTGTGTGTGTATTGCTTTTTTTCCTTAAGCTTTGCTCACTGATTTGGCTTTTCTAATTAGGTGATGTTGGGGACTGGTTCAAAGTGTTGGGGACTGGTTCAAAGTGTTGGGGACCGGTTCTAAGAGTTGGGGACCGGTTTTAAGTGTTGGGGACCGGTTTTAAGTGTTGGGGACCAGTTCTAAGAGTTGGGAACTGGTTCTAAGTGTTGGGGGACTGGTTCTAAGTGTTGGGGGACTGGTTCTAAGTGTTGGGGGACTGGTTCTAAGTGTTGGGGACTGGTTCTAAGTGTTGGGGACTGGTTCTAAGTTGCATAGGGAATTGGTTGTGATTGCCAACACCCCTGATGATCTATCAGCATGGTGATCTGAGGACCCTGGTGATCTATCAGCGTGGTGATCTACTGAAGTCCCCAGTGCTCTCTCTCTCCTCCCTGGGGGGGATATGGGGATGGGGCAGGGGGGAGTACCATGCTTCCTGTGTGTGTGTTTACCTTGTTAGTGTCAGGTGTAAATATTTGAGGTGCGGCCAGGTGAGGAACCCAACCTCACCTAGCACCTACCTCTCCCTCCCTACCTCACCACTCACGTACTCTCCTCCCTCACTTCTCCATCACTCTACTCCCTCATTACTCCCTCACACTCCTCCCTCTTGCCAATTCCTCAGAAATTAACTCTTATATATACATGGTGTGGTCTTTATGGTGCTGTGTGGTCTTTATGGTGCTGTGTGGTCTTTATGGTGTTGTGTGGTCTTTATGGTGCTTGGTCTTTATGGTGTTGTGTGGTCTTTATGGTGTGTGGTCTTTACGGTGCTGTGTGGTCTTTATGGTGCTGTGTGGTCTTTATGGTGCTGTGTGATCTTTATGGTGCTGTGTGGTCTTTATGGTGCTGTGATCTTTATGGTGTTGTGTGGTCTTTATGGTGTTGTGTGGTCTTTATGGTGTTGTGTGGTCTTTTTTGGTGCTTGGTCTTTATGGTGCTGTGTGGTCTTTATGGTGCTGTATGGTCTTTATGGTGCTGTGTGGTCTTTATGGTGTGTGGTCTTTATGGTGTTGTGTGGTCTTTATGGTGTTGTGTGGTCTTTATGGTGTGTGGTCTTTATGGTGCTGTGTAGTCTTTATGGTGCTGTGTGGTCTTTATGGTGTGTGGTCTTTATGGTGCTTGGTCTTTATGGTGTGTGGTCTTTATGGTGCTTGGTCTTGATGGTGCTTGGTCTTTATGGTGCTGTGTGGTCTTTATGGTACTGTGTGGTCTTTACAGTGCCGTGTGGTCTTTATGGTGTTGTGTGGTCTTTATGGTGCTGTGGTTTTTATAGTGCTGTGTGGTCTTTATGTGATCTTCATGGTGTGTTGTCTTTAAGAAGCCGTGTAGTAGCGTTGATCTTCACCACCTACTTCTCTACTTTCTGCTTATATCTTGCCTTGACACTACAGCATCAGAGGCTGCAGGTGATACATGTGAAGGTCCCTATGTAGTATACAGGTAGAGGTGACACAGGTGTAGATACCTATGTAGCATATATCTGTAGGTGACACAGTTAAAGATACCTGTTTAGCACACAGGTGAAGGTCCCTGTGTAGCTGACACTTTGTATAGTGGGTATGTAGGGAGTAGGAGAGGCACAATCGTCCGCGTTATCTCGTAGTGTCGTCTTGCTGAGATAAAATCATCATTGTGAGTACACTGGAGATGCTGAATCTTCCTCACTGTTGTATGACTGTTAGATGCTGCTATCTTGGCGACTTCCAGACACCACCGCTCTATTACATACTACTATCGTGGCGGCTTCCAAACACCGCCGCTCTGTTACATACTACTATCGTGGCGGCTTCCAAACACCGCCGCTCTGTTACATACTGCTCTCCTGGCGGCTTCCAGACGCAGCCGCTCTGTTACATACTGCTATCGTGGCGGCTTCCTAACACGCCGCTCTATTAAATCGTTCTCTTTTATTAACAAAGCACAAGCTTCGTCCCATGTTCTAAGATGTCCATAAGTGCTGTGATGCATTATCACAAGTGCAGTATTTTAATCGTCTCGGTTACAAGCGTATTTATGTTCTTTAATTCGTTAGTCTGGAGTTCTTTCTAAATTTGGCTGCACCTCTTTCTTTGTCGGCGCGGGTGATTCCTCTAGTGTGTGAAGGCAGAGCAGTGGGATGGTCGGTGTGGTGGGCTCGGTGGTCATGACTTCTCTGGCGAGTGCTTGTATGATAACCGTTTTCGAACACCGTCTCCTCAATGTGGTCGTTTCCAGCAGACAACTTCGGTTTTGGCTGGTCCAGCAGACACCTTCGGTTTTGGCTGGTCCAGCAGACACCTTCGGTTTTGGCTGGTCCAGCAGACACCTTCGGTTTTGGCTGGTCCAGCAGACACCTTCGGTTTTGGCTGGTCCAGCAGACACCTTCGGTTTTGGCTGGTCCAGCAGACACCTTCGGTTTTGGCTGGTCCAGCAGACACCTTCGGTTTTGGCTGGTCCAGCAGACACCTTCGGTTTTGGCTGGTCCAGCAGACACCTTCGGTTTTGGCTGGTCCAGCAGACACCTTCGGTTTTGGCTGGTCCAGCAGACACCTTCGGTTTTGGCTGGTCCAGCAGACACCTTCGGTTTTGGCTGGTCCAGCAGACACCTTCGGTTTTGGCTGGTCCAGCAGACACCTTCGGTTTTGGCTGGTCCAGCAGACGCCTTCGGTTTTGGCTGGTCCAGCAGACGCCTTCGGTTTTGGCTGGTCCAGCAGACGCCTTCGGTTTTGGCTGGTCCAGCAGACGCCTTCGGTTTTGGCTGGTCCAGCAGACACCTTCGGTTTTTGGCTGGTCCAGCAGACACCTTCGGTTTTGGCTGGTCCAGCAGACACCTTCGGTTTTGGCTGGTCCAGCAGACACCTTCGGTTTTGGCTGGTCCAGCAGACACCTTCGGTTTTGGCTGGTCCAGCAGACACCTTCGGTTTTGGCTGGTCCAGCAGACACCTTCGGTTTTGGCTGGTCCAGCAGACACCTTCGGTTTTGGCTGGTCCAGCAGACACCTTCGGTTTTGGCTGGTCCAGCAGACACCTTCGGTTTTGGCTGGTCCAGCAGACCACCTTCGGTTTTGGCTGGTCCAGCAGACACCTTCGGTTTTGGCTGGTCCAGCAGACACCTTCGGTTTTGGCTGGTCCAGCAGACACCTTCGGTTTTGGCTGGTCCAGCAGACACCTTCGGTTTTGGCTGGTCCAGCAGACACCTTCGGTTTTGGCTGGTCCAGCAGACACCTTCGGTTTTGGCTGGTCCAGCAGACACCTTCGGTTTTGGCTGGTCCAGCAGACACCTTCGGTTTTGGCTGGTCCAGCAGACACCTTCGGTTTTGGCTGGTCCAGCAGACACCTTCGGTTTTGGCTGGTCCAGCAGACAACTTAGGTTTCAGTTGGTCTAGCAGACAACTTCAGTCCTAGCTGGTCCAGAAGACAACTTCAGTCCTAGCTGGTCCAGAAGACAACTTCAGTCCTAGCTGGTCCAGAAGATAACTTCAGTCCTAGCCGGTCCATCAGAGAAGTTGTAACAAGCGTAGTCAAGGTGGTGCAGGTCCAGGCAGGCGCAGGTAGGTTCAGGTAGGTTCAGGCAGGACGCCCAGTAAGGGTCGTACCCTCAAGCCTAATATAGTTAACAAACGTAAAGGATTTAAGGATAAAACCGTTCCTGGCCTGAATGTAAAGTTTCGTGCAGTGTTTGTTGGTCTGGTTGATTAGTTGTAGTTGATGATGTTTGTTGGTCTGGTTGATTAGTTGTAGTTGATGATGTTTGTTGGTCTGGTTGGTTAGTTGTAGTTGATGTTTGTTGGTCTGGTTGATTAGTTGTAGTTGATGATGTTTGTTGGTCTGGTTGATTAGTTGTAGTTGATGATGTTTGTTGGCCTGGTTGATTAGTTGTAGTTGATGTTTGTTGGCCTGGTTGATTAGTTGTAGTTGATGATGTTTGTTGGTCTGGTTGTTTAGTTGTAGTTGATGATGTTTTTTGGGCCGGGTTGATTAGTTGTAGTTGATGATGTTTGTTGGCCTGGTTGATTAGTTGTAGTTGATGTTTGTTGGTTGGTTGATTAGTTGTAGTTGATGATGTTTGTTGGTCTGGTTGATTAGTTGTAGTTGATGATGTTTGTTGGTCTGGTTGATTAGTTGTAGTTGATGATGTTTTTTGGGCCTGGTTGATTAGTTGTAGTTGATGTTTGTTGGTCTGGTTGATTAGTTGTAGTGATGTTTGTTGGCCTGGTTGATTAGTTGTAGTTGATGATGTTTGTTGGCCTGGTTGAATTAGTTGTAGTTTGATGTTTGTTGGTCTGGTTGATTAGTTGTAGTTGATGTTTGTTGGTCTGGTTGATTAGTTGTAGTTGATGTTTGTTGTCTGGTTGTTTTATTTTGTAGTTGATGATGTTTGTTGGTCTGGTTGATTATTTGTAGTTGATGATGTTTTTTTGGCCTGGTTGATTAGTTGTAGTTGATGATTGTTGGTCGGTTTTTAGTTGTAGTTGATGATTGTTGGTCTGGTTGATTAGTTGTAGTTGATGATTGTTGGTCTGGTTGATTAGTTGTAGTTGATGTTTGTTGGTCTGGTTGATTAGTTGTAGTTAAATGATGTTTGTTGGCCTGGTTGATTAGTTGTAGTTGATGATTGTTGGTCTGGTTGATTAGTTGTAGTTGATGATGTTTGTTGGTCTGGTTGATTAGTTGTATTGATGATGTTGTTGGTCTGGTTGATTAGTTGTAGTTATGTTGTTGGTCTGGTTGATTAGTTGTAGTTGATGATGTTTGTTGGCCTGGTTGATTAGTTGTAGTTGATGATTGTTGGTCTGGTTGATTAGTTGTAGTTGAGATGATTGTTGGTCTGGTTGATTAGTTGTAGTTAAAGTTTGTTGGTCTGGTTGATTAGTTGTAGTTGATGATTTTTGGTCTGGTTGATTAGTTGTAGTTGATGATTGTTGGTCTGGTTGCTTAGTTTTTAGTTGATGTTTGTTGGTCGGGTTTGATTAGTTGTAGTGATGTTTGTTGGCCGGGTTTTGATTAGTTGTAGTTGATGATTGTTGGTCTGGTTGATTAGTTGTAGTTGATGTTTGTTGGTCTGGTTGATTAGTTGTAGTTGATGTTTGTTGGCCTGGTTGATTAGTTGTAGTTGATAAATTGTTGGTCTGGTTGATAGTTTAGTTGATGTTTGTTGGTCTGGTTGATTAGTTGTAGTTGATGTTTGTTGGTCTGGTTGTTAGTTGTAGTTGATGATTGTTGGCTGGTTGATTAGTTGTAGTTGATGTTTGTTGGCCTGGTTGATTAGTTGTAGTTGATGATTGTTGGTCTGGTTGATTAGTTGTAGTTGATGATTGTTGGTCTGGTTGATTAGTTTAGTTGATGTTTGTTGGTCTGGTTGATTAGTTGTAGTTGATGTTTGTTGGCCTGGTTGATTAGTTGTAGTTGATGATTTTTGGGTCTGGTTGTTAGTTGTAGTTGATGTGTTTGTTGGTCTGGTTGATTAGTTGTAGTTGATGATGTTTGTTGGTCTGGTTGTTTTAGTTGTAGTTGATGATTGTTGGTCGGGTTTGATTAGTTGTAGTTGATGATTTTTGGGTCTGGTTGATTAGTTGTAGTTGATGATTGTTGGTCTGTTTGCTTAGTTGTAGTTGATTTTTTGTTGGTCTGGTTGATTAGTTGTATTGATAAATAAAAAAAAGGCACAATACCGTGACTAGTTGTAGTTGATGATTGTTGGTCTGGTTGATTAGTTGTAGTTGATGTTTGTTGGTCTGGTTGATTAGTTGTAGTTGATGATTGTTGGTCTGGTTGATTAGTTGTAGTTGATGTTTGTTGGTTGGTTGATTAGTTGTAGTTGATGATTTTTTGGTCTGGTTGTTTAGTTGTAGTTGATTTTTGTTGGTCTGGTTGATTATTGTATTTTGATGTTTGTTGGCCTGGTTGATTAGTTTGTAGTTGATGATTGTTGGTCTGGTTGATTAGTTGTAGTTGATGTTTGTTGGTCGGTTGATTAGTTGTAGTTGATGTTTGTTGGCCTGGTTGATTAGTTGTAGTTGATGATTGTTGGTTGGTTGATTAGTTGTAGTTGATGTTTGTTGGTCTGGTTGATTAGTTGTAGTTGATGTTTTTTGGGTCTGGTTGCTTAGTTGTACTTGATGTTTGTTGGTCTGGTTGATTGGTTGTAGTTGATGATGTTTGTTGGTCTGGTTAAATTTAGTTGTAGTTGATTGATGTTTGTTGGCCTGGTTGATTAGTTTAGTTGATGATGTTGTTGGTCTGGTTGATTAGTTGTAGTTGATGATGTTTGTTGGTCTGGTTGATTAGTTTAGTTGATGATTGTTGGTCTGGTTGATTAGTTGTTGTTGATGATGTTTGTTGGTCTGGTTGATTAGTTGTAGTTGATGTTTGTTTGTTGGTCTGGTTGATTAGTTGTGTTGATGATGTTTGTTGGCCTGGTTGATTAGTTGTAGTTGATGATGTTTGTTGGTCTGGTTGTTTTAGTTGTAGTTGATGATGTTTGTTGGTCGGGTTGTTTAGTTTGTAGTTGATGATGTTTGTTGGTCTGGTTGATTAGTTGTAGTTGATGATGTTTGTTGGTCGGTTGATTAGTTGTAGTTGATGATGTTTGTTGGTCTGGTTGATTAGTTGTAGTTGATAAATGTTTGTTGGTCTGGTTGATTATTGTATTTGATGTTTGTTGGTCTGGTTGTTTAGTTGTAGTTGATGATTTTTGTTGGTCTGGTTAAATTAGTTGTAGTTAAATGTTTGTTGGTCTGGTTGATTAGTTGTAGTTGATGATGTTTGTTGGCCTGGTTGATTAGTTGTAGTTGATGATGTTTGTTGGCCTGGTTGATTAGTTGTAGTTGATGTTTGTTGGTCTGGTTGATTAGTTGTAGTTGATGTTTTTGGCCTGGTTTGATTAGTTGTAGTTGATGATTGTTGGTCTGGTTGCTTAGTTGCAGTTGACGATGTTTGTTGGTCTGGTTGATTAGTTGTAGTTGATGTTTGTTGGTCTGGTTGATTAGTTGTAGTTGATGTTTGTTGCTCTGGTTAATTAGTTGCAGTTGATAATGATTGTTGGTTTTGTTGCAAATCATTACCAAAGCAGAGAGCATACTGAGAATATTCATTATGAACATAGCCAGAGTTGCATCTGCAGTAAATTTCGCGTGTCTCAGTCCGTTAAGTTATTGTCTTGGAGGTACGCCAGGTATCGTAATGAGTCACCACAGGTGTACTTGTATGTGTGCTGTGAGCAATTAACCTGTACACAAAGTCATTTACAAATGCATCTGGTTTGCATTTGTGGTGATTTAAATATTCACGGGAAGCCCACTAGGGGGTACGAATGCCTTACTACCTGGGCAGCTAGTACACGAGGGTCATAAAGGCTGCGTGTGACCTGTTTACCACCAGGTCAGAAATGCTTCGATCCCTCAGAATTGGATCACAATAAACTGTCGGTGTATATACAGAGGGGGATGCACACTATTATGTGTAAACACTGAGGAGATATACACCTCTTCGTGTATATGTACAGAGGTACACCTCTGTGCATGTACACTGAAAGATACACACATCTCTTGGAGTATTTACGCTGATAAACTTCTCTCGTTGTATATATACACTAAGGAGATACATACCACGTGTATATGCACTGGGAGATACACACCTCTTGATACGTATATACACTAATATACATTCGAGGTATGTACACCGGAAGATACCTCCTGGGGTATATACACTGAGAAATACACGCCTCTGTGTATATGCACTGATACCTCTGTGTATAAACACAGAAATACACAGCTCTCCGTGTATATAGTCGTCGACAATTGCGAGGAAATGACGCACCTAACAGCTGTTTGACTCTGTGAAGCAGCTACTAGCACTAGGTACATCATACACCATATTGTAACCACGAACGAGTGACATTTAATCAGTAACAACACTGCGACTAGCCGGGGGATCGAACCCGTGTTGTTTTAGCCCGCCTCATGGTAAGCGAAAATTCACGACGCTCTAACCACTGGACCATACAGTCCTACAAGAATCGCGCATCCAGCAGAACTAGGTGTTGTACCGTGATCCGGGGACATACGATGGTGAGGTTGCCTCAGAGCTAATTTAATTCTACTCCGTTTGGTGTACTAGCCTCCACAAGCAGCATATATAGTACTGTAACCACGAACGAGTGGTATTTAATCAATAACAACACTAACTAGCCGGGGGATCGAACCCGTTTTGTTTTAGCCCACCTCATGGTAAGAAAAATTAAAGCGTCGTGAATTGCTAGATGCGCGATTCTTGTAGAATTGTATGGTCCACTGGGTTAATGTGGTGAATTTTCGCTCACCATGAGGTGGGTTAAAACAAGAGGTTAGATCCCCCGGCTAGTTGCAGTGTTGTTATAAGAACATAAGAAAGAAGGAACACTGCAACAGGCCTACTGACCCATGCGGAGTAGGTCCATATCCCCCCAACCGAATAGCCCAATGACCTACCCAGTCTGATCACCTCCACTCAAGGAAGGAGCACAGCACCAGACCCAGCAGCACAAGCTAGTCAGGTCCAGCTCACACCCACCCACACCCACTCATGTATTTACCTAACCTATTTTTAAAACTACACAACGTTTTAGCCTCAATAACTGTACTCAGGAGTTTGTTCCACACATCCACAACTCTATTACCAAACTAGTGCTTTCCTATATCCTTCCTGAATCTGAATTTTTCCAACTTGAAACCATTGCTGCGAGTCCTGTCTTGGCCGGAAATTTTCAGCACGCTATTTACATCCCCTTTATTTATTCCTGTTTTCCATTTATACACCTCGATCATATCCCCCTAATTCTACGCCTTTCGAGAGAGTGCAGATTCAGGCCCACAGTCTATCCTTATAGGGAAGATTTCATGGGATCGTCTTTGTCATCCTCCTCTGTACGTTTTCCAGAGAATTTATATCCATTCTGTAATACGGTGACCAGAACTGAGCAGCATAGTCTAAATGAGGCCTAACCAAGGATATATAGAGTTGAAGAACAACCTGAGGACTTCTATTATTTATACTTCTAGATATGAAGCCAAGAATTCTGTTAGCTTTATTGCGAACACTAATGCACTGTTGTCTTGGTTTTAGGTTACTGCTAACCAGAACTCCTAAATCCTTTTCGCAATCAGTAGTATTAAGATCTACATTATTTAGTTTATATGTGGCATGGTTATTTACCTGTCCAACATTTAGAACTTTGCATTTGTCTATATTAAACTGCGTCTGCCACTTCTCCGACCATTGCATCAGTCTATTCAAATCATCCTGGAGTGTTCTAGTGTCCTCATTAGAATGAACTGGATGGCCTATTTTAGTGTCATCAGCAAATTTGCTTATGTCGCTATTTATTCCCTCATCTATGTCGTTTATGTAAATTGTGAACAACAACGGGCCCAACACTGACCCCTGAGGAACACCGCTTGTGACGTGCCCCATTCTGATTTCTCTCCATTTATGCAAACACTCTGCTGCCTATTTATCAGGAAAAATTTCTCCTCCTATTGCGTGTGCCTTAAGTTTCCTCAATAGCCTCTGGTGTGGAACTCTATCGAAAACCTTACTGAAGTCCATATACACAATATCATATTAATTACAATGATCTACCTCCTCAAACACCTTAGTGAAAAGAGTTAGTAAATTCGTAAGACAGGAACGCCCCTTTGTAAAACCGTGTTGAGATTCATTAATCAGTCTATGCCTATCAAGATGGCTACGAATTGCTAAGGCAATTATTGATTCCATAAATTTTTCCACTGTGGAGGTAAGGCTTATTGGTCTATAGTTCGAAGCCAAGGACCTGTCACCTGCCTTGTAAATAGGTATTACATTTGCCATTTTCCACTTATCAGGCACTATGCCAGTTTGTAGTGATATGTTAAAAAGATTAGCCAAAGGTATGCTAAGTTCCTCTTTACATTCCTTTAACACCCTTGCAAACAGTTCATCAGGACCTGGGGATTTGTTAGGTTTTAGTTTCTCTATTTGTCTGAGGACCATGTCACTAGTTACCATTATCGTACATAGTTTATTATCGTCCTGTTCTACATAATCTATTATTTCAGGAATATTGCTAGTATTTTGCTGGGTGGAAACTGAGAGGAAGTAGGCATTGAGAATTTCACATATCCTTATCACTGTCAGTGATCTGACCAGAGTTACTCTTAAGTGGGCCAATCTTGTCCCTAATCTTACTTCTGTATACCTGAAAGAACCCTTTTGAGTTAGTCTTTGAATCCCTTGCGACCTTCGCCTCATAATCCCTTTTTGCTTTTCTTATTCCTTTCTTTATTTCTCTCTTTAATTGAATATATTGATTTCTTAACTGCCCATCCCCTCTTCTGATACGCCTATATATGCCTCTCGTTTGACCAGTGAGATATTTTAATCTATTGTTCATCCATTTGGGATAATTTTTATTAGATCTAATTTCCTTACTCGGAACAAAAGCTCTGAAAAACGTCATATTGGCAACCAAGATCACGTACCTGACTCACAGTCAGAACATCCCAATTTAGCCCACCCATGTAATTTTTCAGTCCCATGAAGTCGGCCAAGCGAAAATCTGGGACAGAGATTTGATTGCAGTTATCTGGGTAATTCCATGATATATTGACACTAAGTGATTTGTGATCACTTTCCCCAAGCTCATCATTAACCTCAAGATTATTTAATTAGTGAATCTTTGTTGGCAAGAACCAAGTCAAGCAGATTGTTTCCTCTAGTTGGTGCTGTCACAACCTGTTCTAAAAAGCAATCCTGAACCGTATCAAGAAAGTCACTAGACTCAGGATTTCCTGTCATATTGTTCCAATCAGTTTGTCTAAAGTTAAAATCTACCATTATCACAACATTTTCATATCTAGATGCCTTATGAATTTCGTCCCATAACAGCTGACTGCACTCCCTATCAAGGTTTGGAGGCCTATAAATCACACCCAAAATTAATTTGTCACGTCCCTCGAGAAACTGTAGCCAAACAGATTCAATGTTCGGTGTTTCTAATCTTATATCATGTCTAAGACAATTTAAATTTTCTCTGACATACATCGCCACTCCACCACCCTTCGTGTTTCTCTATCAGTGTGAAATGGTTTATAACCCTGTATGTTGCATTCAGAAGGCATTTCTCTCTATTTCAGGTTGAACCAAGTCTCTGTTATACCAATAATATATATATATTACCTACACTTGCAAGTAATCTTATTTCATCCATCTTATTTCTTAGACTCCTACTATTTGTATAGTAAACCTTAAGGGAGCTAGTCACTCGTTGCCCTGTACTATCTCTCTTTGTTGATCAGTTGATTTGCCATTACTAGCAACTTTATTTTGAATGTTGTCTTTTAAACATATCCTTGAGGTATCCCGGTAATAACTGCTGTTTTTTACCCTAATGCTGCAGCCTGATTGTTTCCCACAAGCACCCATACCTCTATAATCTATCAGTTTAAATTCCTAGACAAGTCATCAATTACCCTCTCAATCGAATTGGCTACTCGTTCGTAGTTACAGAACTATATATACTGCTTGTAGAGGCTAGTGCACCAAACGGGGAGTAGAAAAAAATTAGCTCTGAGGTACAACACCTAGCTCTGCTGGGTGCGTGATTCTTGTAGGATTGTATGGTCCAGTGGATTAGAGCGTCGTGAATTTTCGCTCACTGTGAGGCGGGCTAAAACAACACGGGTTCGACACCAATTAGCCAAACTCCAGTCCGGCTAATTGGTTTCCATGAATCCCTTCATCAACAGTATATATATTATATAATATATATATATATATATATATTATATATATATATATATATTATATATATATTATATATATATATATATATATATATAATATATATATATATTTTATATTATATATATATATATATTGTCGTGCCGAATAGGCAGAACTTGCGATCTTGGCTTAAATAGCAACGCTCATCTTGCTATATAGGACAAGCTAAAATTTGTGTATGCAATAATTTTGCCAAAATCATTCTGAACCTAACGAAAACAATATATTTCACTGTGTTTGTTTAGTATTAAGTTATTGTAAACAAATCTAAAATATATTTATTTGGGTTAGGCTAAAATAAATCGTTCTTGTTAAAATAAGGTTAGGTAAGTTTTCTAAGATTCTTTTGGAGCAAAATTAAAAATTTTTACATCAACATTAATGAAATAAATGTATCTTTAAACGTATAAGAGAAAATTTTAGAAAGGACTTAATTTTAAATGAGTTCTTGCTAATTGACCAGTTTTACATATTCGGCACGAAATTTTATATATATATATATATATATATATATAAATATATATATATATATATATATATATATATATATATATTATTTTTTTTTTTTTTTTTTTTTTTCAACAAGTCGGCCGTCTCCCACCGAGGCAGGGTGACCCAAAAAAGAAAGAAAATCCCCAAAAAGAAAATGCTTTCATCATCATTCAACACTTTCACCACACTCGCACATTATCACTGTTTTTGCAGAGGTGCTCAGAATACGACAGTTTAGAAGCATACACATATAAAGATACACAACATATCCCTCCAAACTGCCAATATCCCAAACCCCTCCTTTAAGTGCAGGCATTGTACTTCCCATTTCCAGGACTCAAGTCCGACTATATGAAAATATCCGGTTTCCCTGAATCCCTTGACTAAATATTACCCTGCTCACACTCCAACAGATTTTCAGGTCCCAAGTACCATTCGTCTCATTCACTCCTATCTAACACGCTCACGCACGCTTGCTGGAAGTCCAAGCCCCTTGCCCACAAAACCTCCTTTACCCCCTCTCTCCAACCCTTTCGAGGACGACCCCTACCCCGCCTTCCTTCCCCTATAGATTTATATGCTTTCCATGTCATTCTACTTTGATCCATTCTCTCTAAATGACCAAACCACCTCAACACACCCCTCTTCTGCCCTCTGACTAATACTTTTATTAACTCCACATTTTTTCCTAATTTCCACACTCCGAATTTTCTGCATAATATTTACACCACACATTGCCCTTAAACAGGACATCTCACTGCCTCCAACCGTCCTCCTCGCTGCTGCATTTACCTCCCAAGCTTCACACCCATATAAGAGTGTTGGTACTACTATACTTTCATACATTCCCTTCTTTGCCTCCATAGATAACGTTTTTTGACTCCACATATACCTCAACGCACCACTCCCCTTTTTTTTCCCTCATCAATTCTATGATTAACCTCATCCTTCATAAATCCATCCGCCGACACGTCAACTCCCAAGTATCTGAAAACATTCACTTCTTCCATACTCCTCCTCCCCAATTTGATATCCAATTTTTCTTTATCTAAATCATTTGACACCCTCATCACCTTACTCTTTTCTATGTTCACTTTAAACTTTCTGCCTTTACACACATTCCCAAACTCATCCACTAACCTTTGCATTTTTTCTTTAGAATCCCAATAAGCACAGTATCATCAGCAAAAAGTAACTGTGTAAATTTTCCCATTTTGAATTTGATTCCCCATAATTTAATCCCACCCCTCTCCCGAACACCCTAGCTTTTTACTTCCTTTACAACCCCATCTATAAATATATTAAACAACCAGGGTTTGACATTACACATCCCTGTCTAAGACCTACTTTTACCGGGAAGAAATTTCTCTCCCTCTTTCTACACACCCTAACCTGAGCCTCACTATCCTCATAAAAGCTCTTTACAGCATTTAATAACTTACCACCTATTCCATATACTTGCAACATCTGCCACATTGCTCCTCTATCCACTCTATCATATGCCTTTTCTAAATCCATAAATGCAATAAAAACTTCCCTACCTTTATCTAAATACTGTTCACATATATGCTTCAATGTAAACACTTGATCTACACATCCCCTACCCACTCTGAAACCTCCTTGCTCATCCGCAAACCTACATTCTGTCTTACCTCTAATTCTTTCAAATATAACCTTACCTTACACTTTTCCTGGTATACTCAATAAACTTATTCCTCTATAATTTTTACAGTCTCTTTTGTCCCCTTTCCCTTTATATAAAGGGACTCTACATGCTCTTCGCCAATCCCTAGGTACCTTCCCCTCTTTCATACATTTATTAAACAAAAGTGCCAACCACTCCAACACTATATCCCCCCCTGCTTTTAACATTTCTGTCATGATCCCATCAGTTCCAGCTGCTTTACTCCCTTTCATTTTACGTAATGCCTCACGTACCTCCCCCACACTTGCATTCTGCTCTTCTTCACTCCTAAAAATGGTATACCTCCCTGACCAGTGCATATATAATATATATATATATATATATATATATATATATATATATATATATATATATATATATATTTATATATATTTATATATATTTATATATATTTATATATATATATATGTCGTGCCGAATATGTAAAACTGGTCAATTAGCAAGAACTCATTTAAAATTAAGTCCTTTCTAAAAAAAATTTTTATACGTTTAAAGACATATTTTTTCATTAATGTTAATGTAAACAAATTTAATTTTGCACCAAAAGAATCTTAGAAAACTTACCTAACCTTATAATAACAAGAACAATTTATTTTAGCCTAACCCAACTAAATATATTTTAGATTTGTTTACAATAATTTAATACTAAACAAACACAGTGAAATAAATTTTTTTCGTTAGGTTCAGAATGATTTTGGCGAAATTATTGCATACACAAATTTACACTTGTCCTATATGGCAAGATGAACGTTGCTATTTATGCCAAGATCGCAAGTTCTGCCTATTCGGCACGACATTATATATATATATATATATATAATGTCGTGCCGAATAGGCAGAATTTGCGATCTTGGCTTAAATAGCAACGCTCATCTTGCCATATAGGACAAGTGAAAATTTGTATATGCAATAATTTCGCCAAAATCATTCTGAACCTAACGAAAAAAATATATTTCACTGTGTTTGTTTAGTACTAAATTACTGTAAACAAATCTAAAATATATTTAGTTGGGTTAGGCTAAAATAAATTGTTTTTGTTATTATAAGGTTAGGTAAGTTTTCTAAGATTCTTTTGGAGCAAAATTAAAAATTTTTACATTAACATTAATGAAAAAAATACATCTTTAAACGTATAAGAGAAAATTTTAGAAAGGACTTAATTTTAAATTAGTTCTTGCTAATTGACCAGTTTTACATATTCGGCACGATATATATATATATATATATATATATATATATATATATATATATATATATATATATATATTAATGAGAAAAAAAACTGGTCACTTGTGAAGATCAGGTGAAAGCATCAGGTCACCTGATAGGCGTGTCACGTGACACCAGAGACTCAGCCAGGGATAGTACCATGTGTGCATGGGTGGTCACCCTCTTTGTTCTCTGGTGTTGATAGTAGCAATTAATGATGTTTCAGTAGAGTGACGCCAATGTTAATCTTCTGTGATTAGTCCTGCTGTGTTCCAGTGCATGGGAGGTCCCTCAGCTCTGTGCAAGACGCGAGCAATAACAATGCGAACAATTTTACAATAAATGCACATAATATAAAGGCTAGAAATATGTACAGAAGACAATGGAAGACGAGGTAATCAGTCCCTCAGCCTAGGAGCAGATAATAAGCACTGTAGCCGTGAAGAACCTAAAGCACAGGCAGGAAGGTTGATGGCTATATACTGTCGTCAGATGAGGGAGGTGTAGCAAACAAGGCATTGTCACTGGTAGGCGAGATTTTTCCCGTTGGAAGTAGGTCATACTCGTGAGTAGGACCTAGTAGTGATGACCTCTGTATCAAGATTGCATGATGTTACTGTGTCTGACAAATTGTTTATCAGTGGTATTCAATACCGACATGATGAATTACACATATACGCAACTTCTGGGAAACTTTTCTTTGGTCTAGTCCCAGTTGCATGCATTTCTGTGGTCTCGTACGCATGTGGAAAAATTCCTCCCGGTTTCTCCTACATAGATCTTGTTGCACTCTCCTCTTGGTAGTGTGCGCTCCTGCTTTCTCATTCTTGGGTCTGCCACAGTGATCATTCTTCATAGTGAGGTCTGTTATGGAAGACGTAGTCATGGTAGCTACACGGAGGGTGTTTCTTGACAGGATGTGCGTAGTGTTAATAACTCCTGTAGGTGGAGTTAGCAAACGCACAGCTGTGAATATACTCGACTCTGCTACCAACAAGAATCCAAGATTTCACAGTAAATTTACCTCACGTTGTATAAGTCATTCTTTTATACATATACTCATATACGTAGGTTATTTTAAGGCCAAACTGCTGAGCAAACGTTTATTCTCTAAAGAAAAATGACTCGGATATGGATGATCTGTGATGACTAAGATACATGTGCAACACCTGGGTATCTTTATTCTGAAGACGCTTTGCCAAGCTGTGGCTTTATGAATGCAAAACAGACTGTTTGAAAGTAATGAAACTGGAGACAGAAGACGAGGTAATCAGTCCTCAGCCTAGATTACCATCACCATGGTGAATTATGGTCATCTTCCAGGAATATTCTATATACACACACTCCTGGTTGTCATGTATTTATAAATATTTAAGTATATTTTCATATTTTTAAATTCTGTTTATATTTATATATGGCGTTGTTATTAGTGTCTTCTGGCTCGCTTGGTAGCACCCTCAGCTCACACACTCAGGGTCCGTGGTTAGATCCCCGGCACTGGTGAAAACATTGGGCATGCATCCTAGCAGCAAGATAGTACTGGGTTTTGAAGTGACCTGAGGTAAGATACCTCCTCTTTGCCTCTAATGTTGGTCTGTGTTTAAATAATGTTTATGGATTTTCCCTGGGAACGTTGATAATTATGGAGTACAATTATTTTTTTTTTAGAGAATGAACACTTTCTTTCCTGAAATTAAGTAAGATTCTTTTTAAATGTATAAATGGAAAACAGGAATAAATAACGTGCTAAAAATATCTAATTTAGGATTCACAGCTGTAGGTTCAGGTTGAACATCAAAATGGTATACAATACCGACAGGTTGTTAGGTATACAACCTGTCGGTATTGTATACCATTTTGATGTTCATCTTGTCAGACACTGCAACACGTGGCATCTTGGTACAGAAAACACCTTGGACAAGCTTTTCAAGTGAGAAGGGTTGGATCTGAGAGGGACATGACCTCTCAGTTGCCTCTCACTACTACTACTACTACTACTACTACTACTACTACCCTGCACCTCTCCTTCCGACAGTATTTAAGTCTCCGCACTGTCGCTTGATCTTCAGATAGTTCCTGACTATGGAACTGAACTTCTCCAGGCCGAGGGACTGACAACCTCAAATTCTACGACTTTAAGGGTGATGGACTGATTACATCGTCTTCACATCTCTACTGTTCCTGACTACTTTCTGTATTCGACTGAAGAAGCCTACTGTGTAGGCGAAACGTTTCGGAATAAAGTTGTCTAACTGTTGCATATGTGTCTTACAGGTTCAGGTTGGAAAAACTTAGATTTAGAAAGTTCATAGAAAAGCACTGGTTTGGTAATAGTTGTGGATGAGTTGAACAAACTCCCGAGTAGCGTCATTGAAGCTAAAACCTTGTGTAGCTTCAAAAATAGGTTAGACAGCTATATGAGTGGGTGAGAGTTGGGCCTGCCTAGAATGGGCCAGTAAGCCTGCAGCAGTGCTCGTTCTTTCTTGTTCTTAAACTTCCGTCAAGGTTAGGTTAGGCAAGGTTTGTTTTCAACACCTATTAGTGATTTTTTGTGTAATGTAAATTGTAAATTACGCTCCTAAAAATAATTATGAATGTGCAGTCTTTTATGAAAAAAATATTTTAATGATTATAATCAGTAGTAGTACCGGCTTGGAATTTCACTATTTTTCACAGTGGTTATTCTGTGTGTGTGTGTGTGTGTGTGTGTGTGTGTGTGTGTGTGTGTGTGTGTGTGTGTGTGTGTGTGTGTGTGTGTGTGTGTGTGTGTGCGTACCTCAAGGGTCATCTCCGACCAAGGCAGAATGAGCTAAAAAGGAAACTCATTCACCATCATTCACTTAATCGGTGTCTTGCCAGAAGTGTTCTGACATCTCAATTAAGATTACTCTCTGATTGCATCATCTACACCACTCCTTAAGTGTGCAGGCAGAGCCCTTTCCACTTCCAGGACTCCAGTCCGGCTAATTGGTTTCCATGAATCCCTTCATCAGCATTACTTTGATAATTAAAACACATGTTCAACATGAACATCAAAATGGTATACAATACCGACAGGTTGTTAGGTAAGACACATATGCAACAGTTAGACAAC
The DNA here is from genome assembly GCF_026875155.1 of Cherax quadricarinatus. Lineage (NCBI taxonomy): Eukaryota > Metazoa > Arthropoda > Malacostraca > Decapoda > Parastacidae > Cherax > Cherax quadricarinatus. Next base: position 19,459,213 of record NC_069490.1, on the reverse strand, counting down.
TTTATTCCGAAACGTTGTCTAACTGTTGCATATGTGTCTTACCTAACAACCACATGTTCAACAGTTGAGTATCTTTATTGTTGAAACGTTTCGCCTACCCAGTATGTTTCTTCAGTCAAATACAGAGGCAGAAGGTGTAGTAGTGCAATGAAGATTATGTAATTAGTCCATCAACCTTGGAGAAATAGTATTTGAGGTAGTCAGTCCCTCAGCTTGGAGGAGAGTTCATTTCCATGGTCCTGAACGATATGACGCTGAAGCATGAGAACTGAGTCTTCAGTACTGTTGAAGGTAACGTGGGAGATCTCCAGCACGTCCATTAAAAAAACACGTCTCCGTTCACTCCTGTCTAACACGCTCACACAAGCCTTCAGATTGCTCAAGCTCCTTTAGCTCAAAATCTTTTGTATACCTCTCCTCTCTTCAACCATTCCACAGACGACCTCTACTTCTTCTATCTTTCCCAAATATATAGACCCTTTTTGTTATCCTGTCCTTCTCCATCGCCTTTACATGCTCACAACACATCAACGACCCTTCCTCAGCCTCCTGAATCATCCACCTGGCCACCCTACATCCATTTTAATTTCAATGCTTCGAATTCTCTGCATGATATTCATTAAATATTACTCTTTCAATATGATATCTCCACTGCTCTTAGCTTCTTCCTTGTGCAACGATCGCCACTGTTCTTAGCCTCTTCGTTGTTGCAACGTTCAAAACCCATGTCTCACACCCACATAAAAGGCTGGGCTCTAGAAGTAGAAAAACTCTCGAAACTCATCAAAGGTATATTAAAGGTGGTATATTTTAATTTTTTGTCTCGAAAGCTAAATTTTTCTTTCCACAGATGTCGCAGCACACAACCTACCCATTTTTCCCTCTTCTAATAGATCCATTTGTTTACAGATTCACTGGCAAATACCTGAACACATTCACTCCCTCCCATCAATCTCATACAAGAACGTGCAATAAGATCACAGTAAACATGTGGTATCACAATATGCAAAACGACCGCGGGTCCTTGATAATGTGAGAAATCACGAAAGCACTTGAAATTTCATTTTTTTTTCACAGTGGTTGTTTTGCATATAAGAACAAAGAAAGAGCACTGAAATACGCCTACTGGCCTATGCTAGGCAGGTTAAATCGTTCGTTCCTAGATATTTTTGGTTACATCATCTTGCTCTTTCCTACGTTCACTGTTAATTTCTCTCCTCTACACACACAAATTCAACTACCAGCCTTTGTAACTTGTCTCCAGAGGTGTCCTGTGACTTTTTTTTTGGATCCTCTTCAGAATCTTCCAGAAGAACTTCGCCGTTAACAGAAAGTAAGTGGCTCACGAAATCGTAATGACACGATTGCAAACAAACCCCCGGTACTGGTGGGGATTGAACTCGTACCGTGGTTTGAAAGTAACTGGGATAATCCTTGTCTAAATCCTACTTTCATAAGAATGGAGGAACACTGCAGCAGACCTACTAGCCCATACAAGGCAGGTTCTTATCAAAACCCACCCATATATTTAGAACACAAGACCAGGGTAACAGTCCCTCCCTCCCTCCCTCCTTCCTACATATCTAACCTGCGCCTCACTCTCAGTGCGTAGAGAGTGGGTAATTTTATTGTGGAAACGTTTCGCCACACAGTGGTTTCCTGAGTCCACTGTATTATCAACAGTTACTTGTGTAGTACACTTGTATAGATAGATCCCAACTACTTTATAGATATGCTCCCTTGCTAGCTGTGACGTCACAAGACCCACACATGTGAGCCGTCAACTACATGCGTCACCACGCTAGGCGTAGTAGACTCAACAGGCGAGCTTGGGCGCTCCTCAAGACTCTCTTAATTATACGCCTCCAAGACATCCAACGTGTGTTTTTCTTATTTCAATGTCACTTCACTCCTTTACTAACCTAAGACTGTTTTATTGTCCTTATTAAAATGTTAGACAATTGTTTATGTGGGCCCAGACTCGTGGAACTCTGTTTTCATTAAGAACTGCAAGAAACCCCTCTCGCGTGCCCTAAGTACACTATGGAGGAGGAGCTTGGACATGGATGAAATTCCACAGTCACTTAAAACAACGGATATAGCCCCACTCCATAAAGGTGGCAGCAAAGCATTAGCTAAGAACTATAGACCAATAGCTCTGACGTCCCACATCATAAAAATCTTTGAAAGAGTGCTAAGAAGCAGGATTGCAAATCACCTGGATTCCCAAAATCTGCACAATCCAGGGCAACATGGGTTCAGGGCAGGTCGCTCCTGCCTCTCACAACTACTGGATCACTATGACATGGCCTTGGATGCACTGGAAGAAAATCAGAATGCAGATGTAAAATACACAGACTTTGCAAAAAAACATTTGACAAATGCGATCATGGCGTAATAGCCCATAAAATACGTGCTAAAGGAATAACTGGAAAGTGGGGAGATGGATCTTCAACTTCCTAACAAATCGAACACAAATAGTAGTGGTCAACAGAGTTAAATCGGAGGCTGCCATAGTGAAGAACTCTGTTCCACAAGGCACAGTACTCGCCCCCATCTTATTCCTTATCCTCATATCAGACATAAACAGAGATATACACCACAGCACCGTATCATCCTTTGCGGATGATACTAGGATCTGCATGAGGCTGTCATCTGCTGAGGACGCGGTTAACCTCCAAGAAGATATAAACAAAGTTTTCCAGTGGGCAACGGTAAACAATATGATGTTCAATGAGGACAAATTCCAACTTCTCCGTTATGGAAAACTGGAGGAGATAATAACTAGAACAGAGTATACTACTGACTCCGGCCATACATAGAGCGGAAAAATAATGTAAGGGACCTGGGAGTAGTAATGTCTGAGGATCTCACTTTCAAGGATCACAACAGTGCCACGATCGCACGTGCAAAGAAAATGATGGGATGGATAATGAGAACTTTCAAAACGAGAGATGCCAAGCCCATGATGATCCTTTCAAATCACTTGTTCTCTCTAGGCTGGAATACTGCTGTACATTAACATCTCCATTCAAAGCAGGTGAAATCGCAGATCTAGAGAGTGTACAGAGACCCTTTACTGCACGTATAAGTTCTGTCAAGCACCTTAACTACTGGGAACGCTTGGAAGCACTTGACTTGTACTCGTTGGAACGCAGGAGGGAGAGATATATCATAATCTACACTTGGAAAATCTTGGAAGGAATGGTCCCAAATCTGCACACAGAAATCACTCCCTACGAAAGTAAAAGACTGGGCAGGCGATGCAAAATGCCCCCAATAAAAAGTAGGGGCGCCATTGGTACACTAAGGGAAAACACCATAAGTGTCCGTGGCCCAAAACTGTTCAACAGCCTCCCATCAAGCATTAGGGGAATTGCCAATAAACCCCTGGCTGCCTTCAAGAGAGAGCTGGACAGATACCTAAAGTCAGTGCCGGATCAGCCGGGCTGTGGCTCGTACGTTGGACTGCGTGCGGCCAGCAGTAACAGCCTAGTTGATCAGGCCCTGATCCATCGGGAGGCCTGGTCATGGACCGGGCCGCGGGGGCGTTGATCCCCGGAATAACCTCCAGGTAACCAGGCCTGGACACAGACCGGGCCGCGGGGGCGTTGATCCCCTAAATCCTCTCCAGGTATACTCCAGGTATACTGCTCATTCCATACATTTTCAACATCTGCCACATTACAGTTATTTTTTTTATTTTTTTTATTATCACACTGGCCGATTCCCACCAAGGCAGGGTGGCCCGAAAAAGAAAAACTTTCACCATCATTCACTCCATCACTGTCTTGCCAGAAGGGTGCTTTACACTACAGTTTTTAAACTGCAACATTAACACCCCTCCTTCAGAGTGCAGGCACTGTACTTCCCATCTCCAGGACTCAAGTCGGGGAAGTACAGTGCCTGCTCTCTGAAGGAGGGGTGTTAATGTTGCAGTATGAGCAGTATATATTATTAATAATATATTAAAACTATTAATAATAAGATTACTATTAATAATATTAAGATTACTATTAATTTTAATATTAAGATTACTATTATTATTTTTGTCGTAATTACTGTTCCCTGGTATATTAGAATCTCTGTGGGGAGAGAAGGCGGAGGGAGGTGAACTTCCTTATACAGTGGAGATTAACCTGTCTGGATCTCTGTTGGTGGTTGCTGGTACTGATGGATGCTCACGAGTGCTATAATTACCAAGACTTTCAGAGTGCTACTCGGTATTGCAAGCTTCAGCTAGTTACTGGAGATACTTTTGCCCAGGTGTCACCCCCATAGCCTTCCTGTGGGTGGTTGTCACCCTCATAGCCTTCCTGTGGGTGGTTGTCACCCCCCCATAGCCTTCCTGTGGGTGGTTGTCACCCCCCCATAGCCTTCCTGTGGGTGGTTGTCACCCCCATAGCCTTCCTGTGGGTGGTTGTCACCCCCATAGCCTTCCTGTGGGTGGTTGTCACCCCCATAGCCTTCCTGTGGGTGGTTGTCACCCCCATATCCTTCCTGTGGGTGGTTGTCACCCCCATATCCTTCCTGTGGGTGGGTGTCACCCCCATAGCCTTCCTGTGGGTGGTTGTCACCCCCCATATCCTTCCTGTGGGTGGTTGTCACCCTCCATAGCCTTCCTGTGGGTAGTTGTCACCCCCCATAGCCTTCCTGTGGGTGGTTCTCCCCTGTTGCGGCCTTCTACCAAATTTGGGGTTAAATAGTTAACCTGCCGGCCTGCAGTACCACGTCATCAAACCCAATGTGAAGACTGCTGAGCCGGCCTGATTAACAGTAAACCATACCCCCGGCCGGGATTGAACCCGCGGTCATAGAGTCTCAAAACTCCAGCCCGTCGCGCTAGCCACTAGACCAGCTAGCCACAATAAGATTCATCCAACTAGGTATATTTCTACACCATAGGAAAGTTAGCACAGGCACCTCTGTGACCACAAATGCAAGTTTTTACAGACGAATCTCCAGCTAGCGTGGCCGTGACGAACTCTAGCTCAAGTCCCTTCACTGCCGTCAACATGACTTAAGAAATCGTAATGACACGATTGCAAATAAACCATACCCCGGCCGGGATTGAACCCGCGGTCATAGAGGGCTCAAAACTCCAGCCCGTCGCGCTAGCCACTAGAAACCAGCTAGCCACAATAAGATTCATCCAACTAGGTATATTTCTACACCATAGGAAAGTTAGCACAGGCACCTCTGTGACCACAAATGCAAGTTTTTACAGACGAATCTCCAGCTAGCGTGGCCGTGACGAACTCTAGCTCAAGTCCCTTCACTGCCGGCCACGCTAGCTGGAGATTCGTCTGTAAAAACTTGCATTTGTGGTCACAGAGGTGCCTGTGCTAACTTTCCTATGGTGTAGAAATATACCTAGTTGGATGAATCTTATTGTGGCTAGCTGGTCTAGTGGCTAGCGCGACGGGCTGGAGTTTTGAGACTCTATGACCGCGGGTTCAATCCCGGCCGGGGGTATGGTTTATTTGCAATCGTGTCATTACGATTTCTTAAGTCATGTTGACGGCAGTGAAGGGACTTGAGCTAGAGTTCGTCACGGCCACGCTAGCTGGAGATTCGTCTGTAAAAACTTGCATTTGTGGTCACAGAGGTGCCTGTGCTAACTTTCCTATGGTGTAGAAATATACCTAGTTGGATGAATCTTATTGTGGCTAGCTGGTCTAGTGGCTAGCGCGACGGGCTGGAGTTTTGAGACTCTATGACCGCGGGTTCAATCCCGGCCGGGGGTATGGTTTATTTGCAATCGTGTCATTACGATTTCTTAAGTCAAGTCTGATTAACAGTGTTCACCCGACTGCCTCAGAGTACCACAAGAATGGTATACAATACCTACAAGATGAAATTTGTATCGATAAAGCCACTTGATGGCGAAATGTCTACAATAAAGATACCCAGATGTTGCACATTTGTCGTGATTTCATCTTGTCGGTTTTGTGTATCATTCTTGTACAACTTGTCAGGCACTGCAACATCACGGAATCTTGATTCTGAAGACATGCACATAACCTTCACGACTACAACTAACCCATCTCTTTGGGTAGGACCTACTTCCACTGGGGAATCCCGCTTACCAGTGACTATGCCCTCGTCTGCTACACGTCCCATTTCCACCTGACGTTAGTATATAATCGCCAGGCTCCTTGCTTCTGCTTCAGAATCTCCACGACTACTGTGCTCTTCGCACCAACTCCAAGGTTGAGGGACTGATTACCTCATCTTCTGTATATAGTTCTACTGTCTTCAAGTTATGTCATGGAATTTGTATTGATAAAGCCACTGGATGGCGAAACGTCTACAATAAAGATACCCAGATGTTGCACGTCTTGATTTGATCACAGAGTACTGATGGTGACATCTACTGGCCTTGACAATGTTTACCAGACTCTCACGGAATTCTCCTACTGGTGACTAGCCTTTGACATTGTTCACCAGACTGCCTCACGGAGTGGACACCTGCTGACTTAAGCTTCTGTAGCAGATTTCGGGGACCTGTGGGTCTGTGTCCCCTCAAGGAAGGTTCCTTGATGTTGGTGAGGGGCTCTTGATTTAGGGAATTGGATCTGTGCTCCAGTTCCCCGAATTAAGCCTGAATGCCTTCCACATCCCCCCCCCCAGGCGCTGTATAATCCTCCGGGTTTAGCGCTTCCCCCTTGATTATAATAATAATGTGGGTCTGTGTGTCAAAGGACGGACACGTGGGAAGCCAGGCTGGGTGTAACACGGTGAGCGTTGCGTGTCAGTTGACACGGAAAGTCAGGGTTGAGTAACCCGGCGAGTGTCAGGTGACACAGAAGTATTCTTAAAAAAAAAAAAAAGTCAAGTGTTGTAACCCGGTAAGTTAGTGTCAAATAACGCGGTGAAAAGGACATAGTGTTAAAACACTGGGACAAGGCAGTGCCTTGGGTGTACCACAGTGAAGGAGTGCTATAACGGGGAGCAAAGGGTGTCTTATGTAACACAGAGCAAAGCGTGTCGTGACACATGAGAAGGGTGTTATAACGCGGAGATAAGCTGGTGTCATAGGACACGATGAAGGAATGTCTTAACACTGGGATTAGTAGTGTCGTAAGACACCTGAAAATGACAGTGACATGATACTGGGACACTTAGGGGTTATTATTTACTTTTAAATTGATTGTTTGTAACTTTGTATATTGTGTATGACTGTGTATATTGTGTATGACTGTGTATATTGTGTATGACTGTGTATATTGTGTATGACTGTGTATATTGTGTATGACTGTGTATATTGTGTATGACTGTGTATATTGTGTATATTGTGTATATTGTGTATGACTGTGTTATATTGTATATGACTGTATATAATTGTGTATGACTGTGTATATTGTGTATGACTGTGTATATTGTGTATGACTGTGTTATATTGGTATGACTGTGTATATTGTGTATATTGTGTATATTGTGTATGACTGTGTATATTGTATATGACTGTGTATATTGTATATGACTGTGTATATTGTGTATGACTGTGTATATTGTGTATGACTGTGTATATTGTGTATGACTGTGTATATTGTATATGACTGTGTATATGTATATGACTGTGTTTATTGTATATGACTGTGTATAATTGTATATGACTGTGTATATTGTATATGACTGTGTATATTGTATATGACTGTGTATATTGTATATGACTGTGTATATTGTATATGACTGTATATATTGTGTATGACTGTGTATATTGTGTATGACTGTGTATATTGTGTATGACTGTGTATATTGTGTATGACTGTGTATATTGTGTATATTGTGTATGACTGTGTATATTGTATATGACTGTGTATATTGTATATGACTGTGTATATTGTGTATGACTGTGTATAAAGTAGTTATACCAAAGATAGGAGTAGGAGTTAGACTCCTTGTTAGATTTTTATGCAAAATATTTCTATAAGTAAAGATTATAAATTTTTGTTTATTTTTGGTAATCCCGAACTGAAAAAATAACTACCCGTGAAGAGGTAATTGTTTTTTTATGTTAAATTAGTGTTTTGCAATATCCCCCATAGCCTTACTGTGGGTGGGTGTCGCCCCCATACTCGTGTAAATAGTCCCAGGTGGACGAAACGTCTTCACAACAAAATGCCATACTCTGCAGTGTGTATATTTCATACTGATGACATATCCTACCATTGTATTACTAGGCCATATAGATCCCGTGGGTGGTAGTTACACCATACCCATCCTGTGGATGGTCACGTCGTACCCATCTTGTGGATGATAGTCAAACCAGACACCCTCAGGAGAGAGTTGAAGTGAACAGACGCCTCAACAACCTGTCAAGATTCTGCGATGAATTCTGACCCTGACCAGAAAGTCTGAGATCTCGCCATGATTCACGAAATCGTGGGAAACACTCCGGGCATTGTTCACCCAAATAATGACCTGGTACGGAACGTAAGTGTTAAAGACGGTGCGGAAATAGACGTATGCTGTATAATACGATCCTTTATCGACTACATTTCGCCCACACCGTGGGCTTTATCAAGTCACAGATCTACCTGAGCAGATGTTCATGTAGGTTCGCCATGACGGGTCCTGGCTCGGGTCTTCTATGGCTGGATTGAGACACTTAGGCAACTCATACCCACCCACACACACTCGTGTATTTATCTAACCTATTTTTAAAAACTACAGAATGGGTATCAGTTCCTCAGTCTTGGCAGGTGGTGGTCAGTCCCTCAAGCCCGTGGAGTAAACGTATATATTTTAGATGTATGTGTGATTAATGTATGTATCAGTTGGCGTGCGTATCTTGTGGTACAAACCTTGGTAATATATAGCCACAAATTGGTTTACAAAGACACGTGAGCAAACACTAGGATATATTTATTAGAAAACGTTACGGTCCTGGGACCATTATCACTTGTGAAGTGATCAGAAGTGATAAAGGTCCCTGGACCGAAGCTTTTTCCAATAAATGTTCTGTGTTTGCTCAGGTGTCTTTCTAAAGTGTATGTTTTGTGCGTAAGACACATTAACAAGTTGGGTATCTTTATTCCGAAATTTTTCGCCTACACAGTAGGCTTCTTCACTCGAGGTGGTCAGTCCCTCAGCCTGGCTGAGGGACCAGATGTAATAGGTCTCATAGGCACATATGGTTTGTGGGTCTTCTGTAAACCATAAAACCAAGCTTGTTGATTTGGGGTTGGTAGCGACGAGACGCAAGAGCTGTTTGCCTTCTGATTTCCTGAGTATGCTACGACTCTTATTAAGATAGGAAGAAACAGATTCCTTCAGTGTATAGAAAACCTGAAGAGGATGATCTTATACACTTCTATTCGCACCAAGACACCCGCAATAAAAGAAGCGTCTTCATTGACTTCTTGAGAGCTTTTCGCATCTCCAGACTTTATTTCGAAGAATGTAGTATCTACATAATACAAGCCTTCACACGTCTTCAGTTTCCACATTTGTTCATTCGGGATTGCAGACTCAAGGCACAAGCTATCCTCAACAGACCTCCCATGGAACAGTCATCTAAGCAGTTCATAGTGCTTCCATGTGATGTCGCCACAAATACTCGCCCGGCACTTGCTAAGAGGAACACAAATGTTTCCACCATAAACATGTCATCTATTAAAGACGTCACTATGAAACATATGTCTAACTTCCACAACGAGCGTCTATATCTTTCCCTGTAGATACTGTCCTAAGAAATATGTAGGGGAAAAAGGCAGAATTCTTTGTCATCCTCAACGAACATCGAAACGCCAGCATCAGAGGCTACTGAAAATACGCCTGTGTCCACATGGACACCATGGGACACTTGATGAATTGGGATGAGGCACAGTTCGTCCTCACGATGTCTGAAAGCCTCGCTAATCGCCGTCACCGACACCATAGAACATGATACTGGAAGCTGCAAAATTTCAAAAACATTAGCATACATGATACTCAACCAAGCAAAACACCACCTACCTAAACGCAGGAGTCGCATCATCACATTGTCTACATGTTATCCCAATATGGCATTCTTCAGGTCGCCATGTCACTCATACCTCACTCTCCGCCTTTATATATGCATTTTTAACTTCTGTATATTAGAAATGATCAAGGTCACAGGACCGAAACGTTTTCTAATACATGTCCTATTGTTTGCTCACGTGTCTTTCTAAACCAAATTCAAATACACTTGGGTAGCGTCAAATGTAGGTTAGAACATAATGGCCGCACTGAGATCATATCGCCTACACATTTCGACCAAATTCGACACTGAAGCAATATCTGTGGTAACAGTTAATCTTCACTGTAGTCTATCAACGAGACGGCTAATGTTGGGTTTATGGAATTTCCAGTTACACAACCCTAGAGGTAGTGGGTGCTCCAGCCTCCGTCCCCGAATCGTTAGCTGGACGCGCTACTCTCGTAGCCAGCCCGGCTAAGATCATTAGCTAAAAAGGCACTAGAGAAGAGGTCGTAAAACTGACAAGCTGATACACACACTGGCTGAATGGGAACTTTTATTGAGACGATGAGATTTTTTTTATAGATTTTTACAGCAGCATGGCTAGTTTAATGTGCACCATATATTCATCCTGTTGACGTTAGAGCAAGAACATATGGATATACAAAAGGCCTAGGAACTAGGTTCCAAAATGGTTAACTGGAGTACATTTTAGACAGCGTTAAGCTTGTAACTCAATTTTTTTTTTCAAGTCTGCAGAGACTACAGACTTGGATGCCTGTGATGGATATGTGGGTTTGCTCGTACACAAATCCATCAGTCTGGTTGATCCGGAACTTGGCGGAAGGTACTTGTCGACTTTTCTCTTGAAAGCTTGTACATTTGTTCTGGCAGTATTTCAAATATGTTCTGGTACAGCGGTGAATTGTTTTGGGCTTATGGATGTTGATGCAGTTTTCTCTTATTGTGCCCATGGCGCCTCTGCTTTTCACTTTTTTTTTTTTTTTAAATTTTCTCCCATGTCTCTTGCCCCTCAAGGAAGGTTCCTTGATGCTGGTGAGGGGCTCTTGATCTAGGGAAATGGATATGTGCTCCAGTTCCCTGAATTGAGCCTGAATGCCATTCATCCTCGTCCCCACAGGCCCTGTATAATCCCGACGGGGTTTTGCTCTCCCCAATGATAATAATAACCCCATATCTCTCACTCCAGTATGTTAGGGCAGTGTGCACACTTGGAACCAGGCCTTCGAGTACATTCTTCGTATATATTATCAGATCCTGCCGCATGCACTGAACTTCGAAAGAGATTTTGAAATGCTTAACAACTGCAAACAGACTAGGCGTTCTGCTTCAAAATACACAGTACGAAAGTACTGTGTACTTTGATGCAGTGTGTGTGCAAGTTCGAATTTTTCTGTGAACTTGGTCCATGCATATAGCAAGTCCAGTTCTGTCACTACTCAGCTTGCAAAAAATATTTTTTAGAACTAGCACTTTTGTAACATGATTGTCAGTGCCACCAACTGTGACCCGACTCTCGTATCCCACAGCCCCGGAAGCTTTCTTGGTACATCAATTCTCATACCCCCGCCTTCACTCCGGGACAAGAGATATTAGTGCCGTCAAATAAAGCCCTCTTACATACAGCCAATACGACAACATTTGTATTTGCAAATGTACACTATCCAAAACCATCAACCAGCAACAAAATGCCTTTCATCATAGTGGATTCATCATATAGTCAAATGTTTTCACAGAGACCCCAAACAAAGGAGCAGTTTGACAGCGAAATATGAATTCCAGGGTACGACTTATTCAGATGCTACAGAAAGAACAGGCAATAAGGGCGATTTGGCCTCTTGTCACAGAGTCGCTCATTTGCTCAGAATTACTGAACACCACAAATGATGTCGTCTGTACCTGTGTACCTGTCTACCATCTTACTATCATATTATAACCAAGTCATTGCCATTTTTATTTTTTATTTATTATTCTTTTGGTACTTTAATTTGTCAATTTTATTTTGTCAATTTAAATCTAGTTATACTCTTGTTCTTGTTAACAACTTTACCAAACTTTAGTGCAATTGCAAATACCATTTTATTTTGTATTTTTATATTATAAGTTTATACCTAGTTGTACTTTAGGTCATTCTAGCACAACACATAGACAATATCAACTTCATTATGTTTATTAGTGACTATACTCTATAGTGCTTTAGCTATATACTTGTCCAAACCTCCCACCGCTACAGAAATCAGTATTAGAACTCACCACATAATACAGGATATAAATAACCACTATTTAAACCTAAAAGATTAATGGTCACGTTGACCCTGATCTAAACCTCCATAATCTAACACACAATCAAAACTTATTGGAAAGTAACTGCCTTGATTACACAGCATCACAAGCCAGCACTATCCTGAACGGTGGTGTACGAATGGTATATAATACCGACAAGATGAGATTAAGACACATGTGCAACATCTGGGTATCTTTATTGTAGACGTTTCGCCATCCAGTGGCTTTATCAATACAAACTCTAGGACATAACTTGACAGTAGAACTATGTACAGAAGATGAGGTAATCAGTCCCTCAACCTAGGAGTAGGTGCAAAGAGCACCATAGTCGTGGAGATTCTGAAGCAGAAGAAAGGATCCTGGCGCTTATATAGTAACGTCAGGTGTAGCAGACGAGGGCATATTCACTGGTAGGCGGGATTCCCCAGTGGAAGTAGGTCCTTCCCAAAGAGATGGGTTAGTTGTAGTAGTAGTTGTCGTAGTCGTGAAGGTTATGTACATGTCCTCAGAATTAAGATTCCATGATGTTGCAGTGTCTGACAAGTTTGCAACATCATGGAATCTTAATTCTGAGGACATGTACATAACCTTCACGGCTACGACAACTACTACTACAACTAACCCATCTCTTTGGGAAGGACCTACTTCCACTGGGGAATCCCGCCTACCAGTGAATATGCCCTCGTCTACTACACCTGACGTTACTATATAAGCGCCAAGATCCTTTCTTCTGCTTCAGAATCTCCACGACTATGGTGCTCTTTGCACCTACTCCTAGGTTGAGGGACTGATTACCTCATCTTCTGTACATAGTTCTACTGTCTTCAAGTTATGTCCTAGAGTTTGTATTGATAAAGCCACTGGATGGCGAAACGTCTACAATAAAGATACCCAGATGTTGCACATGTGTCTTAATCTCATCACTATCCTGAACACTGCTCAAAATCTATCAGTTTTTAACTACAACATCAGGTCCTTAAGCAAACACTATGATGACCTCCTGGCACTCCTTGAGTCGCTAAAGACACCCTTCTCCTGCATTATTCTTACTGACCCCTGGCTTAAGCAGGACACAATTGATATCTACCCACTACCAGGATACACAGCAATCCACAACTGCACACCATACCAAGTTGGGGGTGGTACTGCAATCTATTACTCTAACCAACTATCTTGTATTAGCACCAATTGCTTTAGTGATGAATATGGAGAATACATTTTTGCTAATTTTACTGTAAAAAACCTCAAGACGCCTATAACAATTGGTGCCATTTACCGGATACCCCACACAAACATCCCAAACTTCAGTGAGAATCTCAAGTCACTAATAACAAACAGACAAATGAACAAGCACGACCTTCTCTTAGCTGGAGACTTCAATATCAACCTTGGCCTACCAGTTGATCAGACTGTAACTGATTTCATCAACAATATGAACAACACACTTGTCATACCAACAATAACTAAACCAACCAAGCTGACTGAGACAAGTGCAACCATAATAGACCACACATGGACCAATATACTAGCCCCCCTTAAATCAGGGATAATCACAGACAGCACTACTGACCATTACCCAACCTTCCTCTTAACAAACATTAGTAAGCCACCACTAGAATACAACAGTTTCATTTAGACTCCATGACGAGGCCTCAATAAGGAATTTCACAGCAGACCTAGAGACTGTTGACTGGCCTACAGAATTCTCCAATGCCAATGGTATTGACGATTGGACAGACATTTTTCTTAACAAAATACTTAGACTATACAACAAACATTGTCCCATAAAAACGAAACAGATCACGAATAAACGGCTCGGTTGCCCATGGCTAACCAGCAGCATTCTGAAATCCATTGATAAGAAGCACCAATATGAAAAGCAATATAGACAGGGCTTAATACACAAAGATATTCTTAAACACTATTCATCAGTTCTCACCAAAGTAATAAAGAAAGCCAAATAACTGTACTACTCCAGCAGATTCACTGACACAAGAGGAGATATAAAAAAGACCTGGAAAACACTTTCCCAGATTCTAGGACCCACAAACTGAAAAAAAACAAGAATATTGTCCTAACTAAACCTCATGAAACAGCACTGCATCCCACTGATACAGCTAACAAGATAAACGATTTCTTCTCAAACATAGGATCTAATCTCGCCAGTAAAATCCCAAAATCCCACGTACCAGTGCCCGTGCCGGGGACTACCTAGATGGGAATTTCCCAAATTCCTTCTATCTTGTACCAACTGAGCCCACTGAAGTCACGGCGATCATAAAGTCACTTAAAAATAACTCGGTGAATCTGTCTCACGTCCCACCATTATTGTACAAGCGAGCGGCCCATGTCCTTTCCCATACTATTACATTACTTTTTAACAAGTCGCTAGAAACTAGCACTTTCTGACACTACTCAAGACAGCAAGGGTTACACCAATACATAAAGGTGGTGACCCTACAGATGTAAACAACTATAGGCCAATATCAAACTTACCATTGCTATCCAAAATATTCGAGAAACTCGTGCGCAGGAGACTGTATCATTTATAACTACACAAAACATACTCAGCCCTTGCCAATTTGGTTTCAGGAAAAATAAAAGCACTAATGATGCAATTATAAAAATGCTAGACCTGCTTTACACAGCATTGGAACATAAGGAATATCCGCTAGGAACTTTTATTGACCTAAGAAAAGCGTTTGACACAGTTGACCACGGCATCCTACTCCACAAACTTGACCACTATGGTATAAGAGGCCATGCGCTTGCATATTTTAAATCCTACCTTTCTAATAGGTATCAGTATGTCACCATTAAAGACACAGCCTCGTCAATACGGCCACTTGATACTGGAGTTCCGCAGGGAAGTGTCCTTGGACCCCTGCTCTTCCTCATTTACATCAGTGATCTTCCAAACATATCCCAACACCTGAAACCCATTCTAACCATACCCCCGGCCGGGATTGAACCCGCGGTCATAGTCTCAAAACTCCAGCCCGTCGCGTTAGCCACTAGACCAGCTAGCCACATTCTCTAGCCCATTCTCTTTGCTGACGACACGACTTATGTCATCTCCCACCCTAATCTTGCCACCCTGAACACCATTGTTAACGAGGAGCTGCTCAAAATATCGACTTGGATGACAGCCAATAAACTTACACTTAACACCGACAAAACCTACTATATTATGTTTGATAGCAGAGCAGGTGTTGCGCAACTTAACATTAAGATCGACAACACACTAATTGCCAGACATAATGAGGGCAAATTCCTTGGCCTATACCTCGACAACAACCTAAATTTCAGCACCCATATCCAACACAACAAAAAAATATCCAAAACGGTGGGGATCCTCTCCAAGATACGATACTACGTGCCGCAAACTGCCCTTCTCACATTATACCATTCACTTATATATCCATACCTCACCTATGCTATCTGTGCTTGGGGTTCAACTGCAGCAACACACCTAAAGCCAATAATAACCCAACAAAAAGCAGCAGTAAGAATCACTAAATCCCATCCCTTGCAACACCCCCCCCCCACTCTTCATAGATCTAAACTTACTCCCTGTTAAGAACATCCACACTTATTACTGTGCAATCTATATCTACAGGACCTTAAATTCCAATATTAACCTTGACCTAAAATGCTTTCTTGATAGTTGTGACAGGATCCACAGGCATAACACCAGACACAAACATCTCTGACATTCCTCGTGTCCGACTAAACCTTCAAAAAAATTCAATGTATTTCAAAGGACCTAAAATCTGGAACACCCTACCTGAAAACTCTAGAACTGCAGACACACTCGTCACTTTCAAAACTACAGTTAGAAAACATCTTATCCCTGATACACCCTGACAACTAACTACATGATAACCACCTGGTGGTTCACAATTACTCACTCACCCACTGACTATAAACACAGAAATACTATTCTTAATCTTAAAATAATGAATCCTAACTAGTCATAAGTTTGCCTATGATACTCCAATATAGACACTTTGTATTGTGCTAAAACAAAAGCATTCACATTGCTAAACTCACAAATTATGATGTAGTCACTTAGCCTTAATACCATAATCTGTAAGGATTTAATGTTAAGAATTAATCTAAGTCTGCCCGAAATGCCTAGCCATGATAGGTGTCCTAGTGGTCCCCTCTGTAATTAGTATTTTATAACAAATAAACCATACAATATCCAAATCCTGTAAACCCCACATTGTAACCCTTATAGAGAATAAACTTGATTTGATTTGAAATTTTGGCAGTAAAAATTGAAAACCAAAACCTTGTCATTGTGGCTGTATACAAGCCTCCTGATGCAACTTCCAAACAATTCAATGAACGGATTTTGAAAATTGACTACTGTCAAGTCTTCCAGTCCTAGCCCCAAGTATCTCGGCTGGAAAAATGTGGCAAATAATGTTTTAGCAAAGATTGCCCCAGGAAGCAATACAGATGAAACAATCACACACACACACACACACACACACACACACACACACACACACACACACACACACACACACACACACACACACACACACACAATGAGCTATCAAATCTCTGCCACAAATTCACCTTAAGCCAGCAAGTAGTGGATCCAACAAGACTGGAAAATTCACTTAACCTTATTTTCACTAATGATCTGGTATAAAAGACACGCTCAGATCACAACATAATCGAAGTACAGACATGTATGCGCAGGGCTCCTAACCAGCATAATGAAATTAGTTATGAGGGTGCCTTCACAAAATTCACCTTCAGTAACAGAAACAAACAGTGGGATCAAATTAACCATGTCCTCAGTGAAACTTGCTGGAAAGATATCCTAAACAACACGGATCTGAATCTTTGCCTATATAGAATTAACCCTGTGGTGCTTGAGATATATTCAAGGCACATTCTCCCAAGAAAAAAGCAGAGAAGATGTAAATTAGAAAGAGAGAGGTGCTCCCTTTACAGGCGAAGGCGAATGATCAGAGCTGCTCAAAAGGGCCAGTCTATCTGAAATACGGAACGAGGCACTGGCCAGAGAAATAGAAAATATCGAACTAAAGCCGAAGGAATCATACAGGACCCCCCCCCCCCCCCAAAAAAAAAAAAAAAAAATGCATGAACTTAAAACAAATGAAACTGAGAAACCCAAAATATTTCTATTCTTATGTCAAATTTAGGGCAAAAACCACATCCAATGGTTGTTTAAACGAGATGGGACTTACACAGATGATAGCAAAGAAATGAGCGAGATACTGAAGTCCTTACCTAACCAGGTACCCACAGGTAACCTTGGAAGAACCTAATTATGTAAACGAAAGTCTGTCTTAGTGTTGTAAAAATTGCCTTCAGCTGTTCTAATACCATTAAGACATTTGTAAAAAAAAAAAAATAAGGTTTTTGGAAACTCCCAAAAAAATGTTGACATGCAATTCCATGTGCTTATTGTGCTTAATATTACATTGAATGAACAAATGATTTCAATATCAGATACTTTGTACGTACTGAGGACAAAGTTAATTTCGGCGGTGGATCGACACCATGCCCAGCCCTTCTAGGGTAGGGTAGGTGCCTGAGCCGGAGCTTTTAGCTCATAAGACTGTCATTCCCATTTGCCCCCTTGGGGCGGGGATGACAGACCAGAGAGGCCTAGCTTGTGGCTAGGCCTGGGGACAGTTGGTCCCAAAGATGAGGAGGTACTTGTGCCTCCTCCCATGGGAGACTTAGGTCTCAGACACTCCCTAAAGAGGGAGGCAAGGCCGGGCCACCACTTGGAAAAGGCCCGGGCCGGGAGAATGCCGGCGAATCTTTAATAATAATAATTCGGCGGTGCTGAAGTATTGATGAGATGGAACAACAACACAGCAGACGCAGATTAAGGAATAGTTTATAATTAACAGTATTTACAATTACAATATTCAAAACGAGAATGTCGAGTCTGTTGAATACGTTCACGACTTGACGACTCTTTAAGGAAGATAATCGATAAGCAGAATAAGTCTGAGGTCTTTGTAGATGGTATACCTCCAGTCCCTCGTGAATTTGATTAATTTAAAAACTAGAATAAATTTAATATGAAAAATTAGGGACAGCAGAGTTTTAAATGCGTGAGCAGACTTGTGTGGTGGAGTCAGTCAGCTTGGTCCAGTAAGCTGAACGTGGTGTTCCTTAACTGTCTCGTTCTGTTGCTGGTAGATCTGTTTTAATGCTTCGTTATTGTGTACACCGGTCTTGTTTACATGCATGTATAAGAACTACTTCTCAACTAGTTCAGTATTGCCTAACAAGGCTCTCTAGGTAGACCTAAATTATTTTTATTTCCATACTTTTGTGTGTGTGTTCGTGCATATAATATATATGTCGTGCCGAATAGGTAAAGCTGGTTACTTAGCAAGAATTCGTTTAAAATTAAGTTCTTTCTAAAATTCTCTTATGCGTTAAAAGATAGTTTTTTCATATATAAGTTAATGTAAAAACTAATAATTTTATACCAAAAGAACTTTACAAGACTTACGTATATTATAACAAGCACAATTTAATTTAGCCTAATCCATTTAAATATATTTTAGATAAGTTTACAGTAATTTAATAATTAACAGTGAAATATATTTTTAAGTTAAGTTCAGAATGAGTTTTGCGAAATTATTGCATACACAAATTTTCGCTTGTCTCAGTCGGCAAGAAGAGCGTTGCTATTTAAGTCAAAATCCCAAGTTTTTCTGTTCGGCACGATATAGATATATATATATATATATATATATATATATATATATATAATTATATAATATATATATATAATATATAATTATATATATATATATATATATATATATATAATAATTATATAATGTTTATATGCACATTCAATTAGTTGGGTTGGCGTGTACAAATGAACGCTGACAACAAATGGTTGGGAAAGTTAATGATAGGAACACAAGTCATTTATATCCTCCTGCTCTGCCTGATCAAGTAATGATTTTAGGTTTTAAGAGTTTAAACCTTTTATTTATTTATTTATTATTATTATTATTATGCTTATTTGTTGGTTTTTATAAACGTCATTTGTCATTATCATTATCAGTCTACTTCTTATCGATGTCATTGTTGTTACCACTTTTTGTCAGCATTATTAGTCATTAGTATAATGTATGTTTTGACTTGAAAAAATATTCGTAAAATAGAGCATTAGCTTCTTGATTTACTGCTGGCAACCATTTTTTTTTTGTTCTACGTTGTCTGGAGGGAGTGAGAGGTGGACGCCCTCCCGTCCCTATTTGCTGGAGTAACATCCAGTAAGTTTGTTAAACATTATCTCATTAGAATGTTTAAAGTTATATTTATTAAGGCCTCTTAAACATTACATAATGTAGTTTTAAAGGTTATATTTGGTACATTGAAGTTCATTTTTTTGACCTTAATAGATGTTTAATTCTAATTTGATTCGCCGACGTCCCTACTTTGTCTTGTCCTTGAGGTGAATCGGTGCATCACTGTAGCTGGGTGACCCACCATTATTCATTCAGTCGTTGTCTTTGAAGAAGTGGCCTGACATTGCAATCAGGTGACCCCTCCGACTACACCATCTTTCTTCAGAGTGTAGGCACTGTACTTCCCACCTCCAGCACCACATTCACATCCCTCCGTCAGAGTGCAGACACTGCCCTGCACTCCTCCGGAACCACAACATCCCCACCCCTCCGTCAGAGTGCAGACACTGCCCCGCACTCCTCCAGAACCACAACATCCCCACCCCTCCGTCAGAGTGCAGACACTGCCCTGCGCTCCTCCAGAACCACAACATCCTCACCCCTCCGTCAGAGTGCAGACACTGCCCTGCACTCCAGAACCACAACATCCCCACCCCTCCGTCAGAGTGCAGACACTGCCCTGCACTCCTCCAGAACCACAACATCCCCACCCCTCCGTCAGAGTGCAGACACTGCCCTGCAATCATCCAGAACCACAACATCCCCACCCCTCCGTCAGAGTGCAGACACTGCCCTGCACTCCTCCAGAACAACAACATCCCCGCCCCTCCGTCAGAGTGCAGACACTGACCTGCACTCCTCCAGAACCACAACATCCCCACCCCTCCGTCAGAGTGCAGACACTGCCCTGCGCTCCTCCAGAACCACAACATCCCCACCCCTCCGTCAGAGTGCAGACACTGCCCTGCGCTCCTCCAGAACCACAACATCCTCACCCCTCCGTCAGAGTGCAGACACTGCCCTGCACTCCTCCAGAACCACAACATCCTCACCCCTCCGTCAGAGTGCAGACACTGCCCTGCACTCCAGAAGCACAACATCCCCACCCCTCCGTCAGAGTGCAGACACTGCCCCGCACTCCTCCAGAACCACAACATCCTCACCCCTCCGTCAGAGTGCAGACACTGCCCTGCACTCCTCCAGAACCACAACATCCCCACCCCTCCGTCAGAGTGCAGACACTGCCCCGCACTCCTCCAGAACCACAACATCCCACCCCTCCGTCAGAGTGCAGACACTGCCCTGCACTCCTCCAGAACCACAAAATCCCCACCCCTCCGTCAGAGTGCAGACACTGCCCTGCACTCCTCCAGAACCACAACATCCCCACCCCTCCGTCAGAGTGTAGACACTGCCCCGCACTCCTCCAGAACCACAACATCCCCACCCCTCCGTCAGAGTGTAGACACTGCCCCGCACTCCTCCAGAACCACAACATCCCCACCCATCCGTCAGATTGCAGACACTGCCCCGCACTCCTCCAGAACCACAAAATCCCCACCCCTCCGTCAGATTGCAGACACTGCCCCGCACTCCTCCAGAACCACAAAATCCCCACCCCTCCGTCAGAGTGCAGACACTGCCCTGCACTCCTCCAGGGCTCAAGTCCGACTGATCATTCTGAATAATTTGTGTAAACGTAATCGTTTTTCTTGAAAGGAAATGTTAGTTTTTGTTTAACGGGAGCTGTTAATTTCTGGCCGCTATGAAACAATCTTAGAAACATTTTAAAACTGTATAACATTCTAGCCCCGGAGAAGAAGTTAGAAATTTGTGGTATGAAATTATATATGAAGTACAGTATACATGAACAAATCAGGGAACGGGTGAGTCCTGAAACTCACAGGCCAGTGCGTTAACGACTTGGCCAGGTGGCTGTAATAAAATTCACCCAGCTGGGTATATTTCTATATATAAGGATGTGTATAGAAGTATACCTAGTAGGATTAATCCTTTTTTTGTCACGGGCTAGTGGTTAACACCGGCCGTGATTTTACACCCATCGGGTTCAAACCCCACCCTTTTCCGGTTTTGTTTGAAATCGTGTTATTCATTTCTTTGTTATAGGGGGGCAGTAGTAATCACTAGCTCGAGGAAACCTCCATTTACACATTTTTTTTAAAGTCTGTAACTCATCTTGGTCACCCGTCGCTTACCTTGGCATAAACCAAAATATAGCTTTAATGCCTCGGGTGTCGACAAAAAAAACTAATCAAACAACCCCAAATCATTTAGAGTAGCTCAGGTTTTAACACTGCTTCAACTTGTACTCCTACCCCCCCCTTCTTTAAGGAGTTAGGGCCGGATTGGTTACTTGAGGATGTCAAAGCTTCCATATTGGCTACAACATGTCGCAAAAAAGTTACGTGGTTATTTCAAAGCACAGACTAATGTATGCTGCCTGGAAATCTCTTAAATTTAAAAATCCCCCATCCTTTTGACTAATTTATGCAAACATCAGAAAAGCGTGATATAAACAAAGGTGGTTTATGGTGAAATTAAGGCATGACACCGCCACCTGTCATAACTAAGGATCTCATCCCCCAAATAAATTATTGTCTGCTCCCAGGTTATTTTCGCCTGTATTTGAATTAAAAGGGTAGGGGTGGGCGAAAGTCTCGGCGTAAAGGTACTAATTGTTACACAAGTTCTTTATTGATATTGTAATGTTATACGTTAGTAATTTAGGGCTAATGTATTGGTCACTTTATCCTTCCGTAACGTAGTATCTAATAGGTAAGTAAAATTTTTGTCGGAAACCAAGTGTTTTCCTGACAAGACATACTATTTAAAAGAAAGCCGCTTGTTAGCAGAGCATTTCGGGCAAATTGGGTCCTTGTCCCAGGATGAACCCACCCGCGACAAATCCCAAGTCCCCATTTTACTGAGGGTGAACATAGAAAACCCGGTGTAAAGAAAACGCCCAAATTTTTTTTACCGCGGGGGAAATTGAACCCAGACCCTACCTTGTGAAGCAGGTTTTTACGCCCAGGCTTTTTGGCCTCTTTAATTGAAAACTTTTCTCACAGTGTTTTTCATCAGTCCTAAAAAAGAAGGTTACGATGGACTAAATTACTCGACTCCGCTGGGGGACTGATACCTAAAAACTCCTTCTGACTTCATATTATTCTCCTTTGTTTGGGAGTGATGAACCCGTGGGGCGAAACTTCCTGAAAAATTAAACGCAAATGTTACACACGTTCTAATTTATCAACTTGAAGTTCCTTGAACTTTTAAATATACAGAAATCCACGATCAGCTCTTTTTCACCTTTAATCCCCCCCTACCACTGGGGAATGGGGGTTGTAATGGTGTTTAAAATTTTGACAAAAATGGGCACCTGCCACGCTAGTTGTTCCATGAATTTTCCTCTTCTAAGTTCAAGCGTTAAAAATTTTTAAAAGGGATCAGAGATCGTTCTCGGTTACGAATAAAAACCTTTTTGTGAGCCTCTATGAAAAATTTTTTGTTGTTTTTTCACGACAAAATTTTGTTATAACCTTGGAATGAACCGGGAAAATAATGGTTTAAAAATAACGGAGCAAACACTAGGTATTAGAAACTTTTTTCGGCCGGGTATTTTTGATAAAGGTTCCAGGACCAAAAACGTTTTCTCCATTTCTAGTGTTTGCTCACGTGTCTTTTTATATAATGGCAATTTTTTTTTCTCTATTGCGATGACCGGGACCAAAAAAAAAAAATCAAAATTTACTACACCCCAAATCATGGTTTTTAAAGCTTTTTTATTTTTTGCATTTATTTGGTTTTTAATCCCCTCCTCTAAATGGAAACCGTCGTGCCCCCGTAGCGCCCTGGTTTATTTTTTTTATTAAGAAAAAAGAAAAGTAAAGCAAAAAAAATTTTTTAGGCAGCAAAAGGGGTATTTTAGTTGGAATTGTGATGGTGTGGCCTACCGCAGTTCGAATACATTAAATGATACCGCAGTTCAGAATATATTAAGTGGGTACCGCAGTTCAGAAAATTTAAGTGACTACCGCATTCAGAAAATATTAAAATTTACTACCCCATTCAGAAAAATTTTAAAATGCACCGCAGTTCGATACATTTAGTGCTACCCGTTAGAATTTAAAATTTTAGTGACTACCCCAGTTCAGAAAAAATTTTTGTGATACCGCAGTTCAGAATAATTTTTAAATGACTACTGCAGTTCAGAAAACTTAAGTGACTACCCAGTTCAGAATACATTATAGTGACTACCGCAGTTCAGAATACATTATAGTGACTACCGCAGTTCAGAATACATTATAGTGACTACCGCAGTTCAGAATACATTATAGTGACTACCGCAGTTCAGAACACATTATAGTGACTACCGCAGTTCAGAACACATTATAGTGACTACCGCAGTTCAGAATACATTATAGTGACTATCGCAGTTCAAAACATTTAGGTCTACCGCATTCAGAATAATTTTTGTATACCGCAGTTCAGAATACATTATAGGCCCCCCCCGCAGTTCAAAAAATTATAGGCCCACCCAGTTCAGAAACATTATAGTACACCGCAGTTCAGAAAACTTTTAGTGCTACCGCAGTTCAGATACATTATATACTCCGCACTTCAGAATACATTTTAGTGACTACCCCAGTTCAAAAAAATAGTGACACCGCAGTTCAAAACATTTTAGTGACTACCGCAGTTCGAATACTTAAGTGACACCGCGTTCGAAAAACGTTATAGCGACTACCGCATTCAGAAAACATTTTAGGCCTTCCCCCATTTTAGAATATATTATAGGGGCCCACTGCATTCAGAAATAAGGCCTACCGCAGTTCAATACAAATGACTACCGCAGTTTGAAAATTATAGGCTTCCACAGTTTCGAATATTATAGGCCTTTGCAGTTTAGAATACATTTAAACGCTACCTCATTCAGAAACATTTTAGTGACTACCGCATTCAAATAGTTTAGCGACTACCCCCCAGTTCAGAATACATTATAGGCCTTCCCCATTCAGAAAATATTTTAGGCCCCCGCAGTTAGATACATTATAGCGATACCGCAGTTCAAAACATTATAGGCCTTTCCCCAGTTCGAAAATATTATGGCCCCGCATTCAGAAAAAAAATTTTTGCGCTACCGCAGTTTAGAAAACATTTGTGACTCCCCAGTTCAGAATACATTATAGTGACTACCGCAGTTCAGAATACATTATAGTGACTACCGCAGTTCAGAATACATTATAGTGACTACCGCGTTCAGAAAACATTATAGTGACTCCCAGTTCAGAAAAATTTAGCGCTACCGCTTCAAAAACTTTAAATGACTACCGCATTCAGAATCATTATAGTGACTAGCATTCAGATCATTAAAAGAACCGCTTCAGAACACATTATATAACCCATTCAAAAAAATAAGTGACTACCGCAGTTCAGAATACATAAAAATGATACCGCAGTTTTGAATACTTATAGTGACTACCCCCGTTCAGAAAATTTAGGACTACCCAATTTTTAGAATAATTATGGGGACTACGGGAGTTCAGAATCATTTTAGTGACTAACCGCATTCAAAACATTATTCTACCGCAGTTCAAAATACATATGCTACCGCAGTTCAAATAATTTTTAGTGACACCGCATTCAGAATACATTATGTGACTAAACCCCGTTCAGTACATTATAGTGAATAACCGAGTTCAGAAAACATAAGGGGTTCCCCAGTTCGAATTTAAAATGGGGGGTACCGAGTTAGAAACATTATAGTGACTACCCAGTTCAAAATACATTTGGGATCCGCATTCAGAATACATTTTAAGTTAATTTCCGAGTTTTAAAAACATTTTGGTCTACCCCCTCAGAATAATTATATGTACCGCAGTTCAAAATACATAAGGCACCCCCAGTTCAGAATACATTATAGTGACTACCGCAGTTCAGATACTTATATGACTACCGCATTTTAGAATCATTTTAAGTGACTACCGCAGTTCAGAAACGTTTAACGACTACCCCAGTTTAAAAACATTTTAGGCCTTCCGCAGTTAGAAACATTATAGGCCCCGCAGTTCAGAATAATTATAGGCCACCGCAGTTCGAATATTTAAGCCCACCGCAGTTCAGAAACTAGTGACTACCGCTTCAAAACATTTTAGGGCCCTTCCCCAGTTTAGAATAATTAAGGCCTACCGTAGTTCAGTACATTAAGCGACTACCGCAGTTCAGAAACATTATGGCCTTCCGCGTTCAGAATTTTATAGGCCTCCGCGTTCAGAATACATAGCGCACCGCAGTTTAGAAATACATTATAGGCCTTCCGAAAACAAAAATATTATAGGGCCCTTTCCCCAGTTCAGAAAACATTTTAGGACTACCGCATTCAGAAACATTATAGTGACTACCGCAGTTCAGAAACATTATGTGACTACCCAGTTTGAATACCTTATAGTGAACCCAGTTTTAAAAACTTAGTGACACGGGAATTTAAATACATTATAGTGACAAAAGCAGTTCAAAACATTATAGTGATACCGCTTCAGAATACATTATAGTACAACCGCATTTTAGAAACATTTTAAAATGTTTCCGCAGTTTAGAACACATTATAGTGCTACCCAGTTCAGAAACATTTAGGCCACCGCTTTTTGAAACATTATATGACTACCGCAGTTAAATACATTTAGGGCCTCCGCAATTAAAAACTTATATGACTACCGCAGTTCAGAAAACATTATAGTGATACCTCACTTTAGAATACATTTTGACACCGCAGTTTTAGAATACATTATAGTGCTACCGCATTCAAAATACTTATATACACCGCACTTCAGAATACTTATAGTGACTACCGCAGTTCAGAAATTTCATTATATGACTACCGCAGTTCAAAAACATTATATACTACCGCATTAAAATACATTAGTAAAAACCCCTTCGAATACTTATAGTGCTCCGCACTTCGTTTTATTAAGTGACTACCGCACTTTAGAAAACATTTGTGACTACCGCCTTTAGAAAAACATTGTGACCCCCGCAGTTCAGAATAATTTTAATGACTACCGCAGTTTAAATACATTGTAACTACCGCAGTTCAAACATTATAAAGATACGCACTCAAATACATTGTGTGACTACCCCGTTCAGAATACATTTAGTGACTCCGCAGTTCTGAAAAAAAATTATGGTGAAACCCCGTTTTAAAATACATTATAGGACTACCACAGTTTTGAATACATTAAGTTCTACCGCAGTTCAGAAAAATTATAGTGACTACCGCGTTCAAAAAAATAGTGGGCTACCGCAGTTCAGAATACATATGACTACCCCCATTCAGAATACTTATATGACTACCGCAGTTCAGAATAAATTTTGTCTACCGCAGTTTTAAATACATTTAGGATACCGCAGTTTAGAATACAAAATAGTACTACCCCCATTCAGAATAATTTTATGGCTACCGCGTTCAGAATACATTTGTGACTCCGAGTTCGAAAAACATATAGTGACTACCGCAGTTCGAATACATTAGGGGACGGTTTTTACGCATGATTTCCTATATAGTAGTTAGAGTTTTTTTGGAGATTTCAACCCTTGCCCAAAATTTAGATGGTGACTGAAATGGTTTCAGTGAAGATTCTCTTCACATTGTCCAGATCTGCAACTCTGCCAGCATTTGTTAAGTGGCAGTGAACGTACGGTAATATTCCTGTCCGGAGAGAAGAGGTGACTTCAAGAGTATCTTCATTAGGTTCTGCTTAACTACCGTATCATTTTCCATGTTGTGATAATTACACTGTTGCGATCCTTGATAGCAAGAGATTCAGAATTTATCACTGTTCGGTGGTTTGAGTTTTTGTCTTTAAATTGTTCAGTTTTTCCAAAACTGAAATTTGTCCTCAGTGAACATCATTGATCACTGTTGTCAGTGGTTCACTGGAATACTTTGTTTATATCACATTGATAATTTGCTCTGACCTCAGTGGATGCCACTCTCATATAAATTCTAGTATAATCTGCAAAAAACGATACGGTGCTATGATTTATCTACATGTTGAATATGAGAAACAGAAATGAGGCGAGTACTGTGCCTTGGGAAACAACTTTTCACTATGGCAGCCTCCGATATTACTGTCACTATTACTGTGTGTTCTATTTGTTAAAAATTAATCTGCCCACATGTTACTTTTGCATGCATTTTGTGCACTATTACACCATGATCGCAATTGTTGAAGGCTTTCGCATAGTGTGTACACAACAAATTGTATCCAGTATGTAGTGTACACATACTGGATACAATGTGTATACTACAAGACCATGTCATAGTGATCCAGTAGTTAAGGAGCGACCTGCTCTAAACCCATGCCACCCTGGGTTGTGCAATTGTTGAGATTCCATATGATTAGCAATCTTTTTTTAAATTCTTTCAGTGATTTTAAAAATGTGGGACATCAGTGCTATCAGAGTTTCTTTTTTTTTTCAATTGCTTTGCTGCCACCTTTGTGGCAGCAGAACAGTTGGAATCATCCCAATTGCAAAGCAACTGCAAACCAGTTGGGATGATTTCTGTGTCCAGTCTCCATCCTAATAGAATATTCAGTGTATTTGATAGGGGGTTCTTGGTTCCTGATGAACGCGGAGCTTCACGAGTCTCCACTTGGAGCGGGTGCTTGGAATGGCTTCATGGAGGTCGACTGGAGGTAACGTAATGTTGGGAACTTTGTAGATATTGGCAGAGTTTTGAGTCGCATTCATAAAGAATATAGTGAGGAGAACGTCGATCTTTAGTCTGATTAATGACTCGCTGAACACAGAGTCGTATTGTGGCTTCAGTATTTCCTTCATTTCTTATTTGTTTTTCTTTTTTGTCCTCAGTCTTGGCTCCTTCTGCTTTAAGCAGAGGTTTGATGATGGATGTGTTTTTTTTCATTGGATTTTGTATATGTAAAAAAGGTATTTTGGATTGATTTCAATTTCAGTGTGATGGTTTTTTGTTTCATATATCCTGGACTCCAGGATTCAGTGTCTGTAGGCATGTTTTCTATTATTTTTCGAATTCTATTTGCGTCAGATGTATGATTTGTGAATGGAGACAAATGGTTTTTAATACTTGACGTGCTGTTGGAGTGTGAGCAAAGTAACATTTATGAGGGGAATCAGGGAAACCGGCAGGTCGGACTTGAGTCCTGGAGATGGGAAGTACAGTGCCTGCACTCTGAAGGAGGGGTGTTAATGTTGCAGTTCAAAAACTGTAGTGTAAAACACTCTTCTGGCAAGACAGTGATGGAGTGAATGATGGTGAAAGTTTTTTTTTTTCGGGCCACCCTGCCTTGGTGGGAATCGGCCAGTGTTAATAAAAAAAAAGTATGATTTGTAGGGTCCGTTAGGGTTAATGATTATATTTTTTTCATCTACCACTTTGTCCCTGTTTCGTGGAGTGTTGAACACTAATTCAAACTGGTTCTTTAAGATTTAGCTCCTTTCCTTCTCATCATCAGTGTATCAGCCACCTTTGATTAATGAACCGGTTCTGCAAGTGGTTCTCGCCTTGACTTTCGCGTATTTATAGAAATATTAAATTTTTTTTTGCAATTTCCCAGACTGATTTCTTTTGGTTCCCTTTGTGTTTCTTGCGTCTGGCAGGAATGTTTTGAGTGTTCTATATCCGTGTTCTCATGATTTAGATTTTCTTAACTTTTGCTATGACATATTCACGTTTCTGAGCGGTTCAGTAACTTCTTCCCATCCCGTTCTATACGTTCTTCTACGATGTCGTTTATGAATTGATTATCGTGTAAGGTTTCTCAGCGGAACGTAATACTCTGTATGTCTCCATATTCGACTTTCGTATACATTACACGAGGATCATTGATGCAACAACGTTACCTGCACACCACCAGTCAAGAACATTTCAATCCCTAAAATATCGTATATTGGACACCAACGTATTGAGGAAATGGTGTGGTGATACCGACAAGATGTGGAAAAAGACACGTACAGTTCAGGACATTTATTAAAGGAAACGTTTACCACGAGTGGCTTGTTTAGTCATAATACATATTAGGACTGAACTGTACATAAGTGTGTTTTTCCACACCAACATATTGGTTTAGAGAGACACGTGAGCAAACACTAGGACATATTAGAAAACGTTTCGGTCCTGGGACCTTGATCACTTCTAAACCAAACCCTGTGATACACCAAGAGATGTGTATACTATATTGTAGATGAATGGTTCAGAGAACCGACATGTTGTTGAATTAGACACATGTGGAACTCTTGGGTATCTTTATTGAGGAAACGTTTCCTCAATAAAGATACCCAAGAGTTGCACATGTCTAATTCAACAATGTGTATATATACACACAGTGTTGAAAGCCTTGAGTACTAGCTTCCCTACCTACCCCTTGCAACACACGTGCGTGGAGCCATCAGCCAGGATACCAACAATCACTTAACACTCACTCCACCATCATTTGTCTTCATTCAAGACGCTATTATTCACGCATGCAATACCAGACTGGTAGCCATTACTTAAAACAAGTTACATTCATCAAACCAAGTTTTTTTTATGCGCTCTAGTGTTTAACATTTAGAATTGCGTTCAGCCTTGTTGCTCTAATATTCTCCTGGGCTGTGTTTGGTAGTGAGGTACAGAGGTTCACCTCGTGTGACCTAGTGAGGGTGGTCAGTATTTTTGTGTAAGACAGCAGTGTTTAGTTATGTTGGCCCACCCAATTTTTGTAGTTATGTTACCCACCTTGTTTTCTTATGTTGGCCCACTTCCTTGTTTTCTTATGTTGGCCCACCTCCTTGTTTTCTTATGTTGGCCCACCTCCTTGTTTTCTTATGTTGGCCCACTTCCTTGTTTTCTTATACTGGCCCACCACCTTGTTTTCTTATGTTGGCCCACTTCCTTGTTTTCTTATACTGGCCCACCTCCTTGTTTTCTTATGTTGGCCCACTTGTTTTCTTATGTTGGCCCACCTCCTTGTTTTCTTATGTTGGCCCACCTCCTTGTTTTCCTATGTTGGCCCACCTCCTTGTTTTCTTATGTTGGCCCACTTCCTTGTTTTCTTATGTTGGCCCACCTCCTTGTTTTCTTATGTTGGCCCACCTCTTTGTTTTCTTATGTTGGCCCACTTCCTTGTTTTCTTAAGTTGGCCCACCTCCTTGTTTTCTTATACTGGCCCATCTCCTTGTTTTCTTATGTTGGCCCACCCAGTTTTTGTAGTTATGTTGGCCCCCTGCTAGTTTTCATAGTTATGTTGGCCCACCTCTTAGTTTTCATAGTTATGTTGGCCCACCTAGTTTTTGTAGTTATGTTGGCCCCCTGCTAGTTTTTGTAGTTATGTTGGCCCCCCTGCTAGTTTTCATAGTTATGTTGGCCCCCTGCTAGTTTTTGTAGTTATGTTGGCCCCCTGCTAGTTTTCATAGTTATGTTGGCCCACCTCCTAGTTTTCATAGTTATGTTGACCCACCTCCTAGTTTTCATAGTTATGTTGGCCCACCTCCTAAGTCACTACTGATGATACTAGAATGTTAGTAGCTACTGATGATACTAGAATGTTAGTAGCTACTGATGATAGAATGCTAATTCATCACTGATGATACTAAGATGTTAGACGCTACTAAAAATACTAGATTTTAGGATACTTCCACATCAAAGTATGTATCCACTTAGAGTGTACTTTAACAATTAAAGTGTCCTTGATTTGTGGTGTACATGTGATATGCATTCTTAATGACCTTGGTGTGGCAGATTAGCTTCAAACTTAATAAACCCACCAGTCAGACGTAGTTACTTTAACAGGCTTTAACAGGTATATTCCTCAATAAGTGGACGACCAATCAAAAAGTGTTTAAGAAAGCTACCATAAGACTGACCACTCTGTATTTAGTTTGTGTGTGTGTGTCTGTCAAACTACTAAAAGTACTTGCAACCAAGCCTAAGCCTGTTTATTACATCAGACAGTCTGTTTACATTGTAAGTTAATCCATAAATATGATTATCTACGTTCATGTATGATAGTGATGTATCTACTTAGGCTTCTAACTATATCCTCATGACATTCTTCTATGTGGATAGGTATGCTGAAAAGGTAGCGTGGAGGTTACGTATACACCTGTAAACTAGAGTTGGCCTTTATTAATAGTGGGTATACGAGGTAGACTCATGTTAGGGGTAGCCAGAGCAGTCCTAAGGGGAAGATGTTGACTGATGGTCAGCTGGTCGCGAAGTGAGCTCACACTAAGGGCTTGGAGCGAGGGTAGACCTAGATACCTGCCCTCTGCTGGGTACTTGTTAGAACTAGGTCGTAGGCCTGCTGTTCCCCCTAGCGGGAGGTATGTGAAACAGGTATATTGTCTACAACATTCAAATTCATCACTTCTTCCTATAATATTCGTAATGCTAGACGCAGATATACTCCCTCAGTGTACGTTCCTTGGCTAGCTTACCAACTGTATCATGTAGGATACACAAATATCCTGCACGTAGGAGACAAACTGATGACGTTTCGGTCAGAGTCGGACCGAAACGTCGTCATAAGTTTCAGTCTCCTATGTACGGGTTATTTGTTATTGTTCAAGTCACGGTATTGTGCTTTTTTGTTCTTCAGTTGTGATGGAGTCTGTTAGAATTGTTACTGACTTAACTTTTCTCTGATTTTTGAAGTGTCTGTACCTGGCTTATCCAGTGAACATGTTAGTCATGGAGTCGCATCCCTTCAATGATGACATGGAATCGAACACCTCATAATAACTCTTAATTCAAAGGTATGGTATTACCCCTACAGATTTAGCGATTCTCCCATGAAAATCATAATATTCGAAATTAAATTTGGGCCAGTGCCTTGCCACATACACCGTGTGGCGAGTATGGTAAGGTGGTCATTAGCACTAGTATTAATTGGGTCATTAGCACAAGTATTAATTGGAAAATAAGAGAGGTGTGCAGGTGCTGCAGAGAATATCAAGAGGATGTTAGGTACGGTTCAAGAAGACACCTGATGAATTATCCTGTGTGTTGCGCATACTGAGTACCAACAGGCAGCAACAAGTGGTGGTGGTGATGGTAAATTTGGTGGGGGTATTGTATATGGACCGGGCCGCTGGAGCGTTGACTTCCAGGACACTTTCCAGATATACATGCGGTTGGAGGGGTCAACTCCCAGCTCCTGGCCCCACCTCTTCACTGGCTTCGAAAGCATATCGTATCTCTTCAGACTTATGTATGGATCCTTACTCTACCACTCGAGTGTCCAGGTCGTTCTACTTCCTGGCCGCTCTAAGGCTGAAGAAGTACTTCCTAACATCCCTTGACCGCTCTAAGGCTAAAGAAGTACTTCCTAACATCCCTGGGGCTCATCTGTATTTTAATCTTGTTAAGTTCCTCCAAGAGCCAGATCAACGAGGCTGTGACAGATATGTGGGCTAGCGGGCCGCCAGCAGTAACAGCCTGGTTGACCAAGCAAGTAGCAGACAAGTCTGGCCCAGGGCTGGGCTTCAGGGGCAAGAAAACTCTTGAAACTGATCAGTTGTATATCAAAGGTAGCTGTGCCCTCGTGTTCTTGTTTCCCGTCTCTCGCACAATCTGTCCCTTTCTACCCTATTAATTCCCCTCAGTATTCTGTACGTTGTTGTCATATCTCCCCTAGTCCTTCATTTCTCTAATGTTATAGGGTTTAGCTCCCTTAATCTCTCATTACATCATGTAACTCCTATACAAATAACCGGCACATAGGAGAGAGGAACTTAAGACAACGTTTCGATCCGACTTGGACCATTTACAAGTTCAGGACTAGTGTTATTGTAAATCTTTGCACTTTCTCCAGTTTCTTGACAAGCTTGATCAGCTAGTCTTAGATTTGCCAGACAAGTTTGCTGCAGCGGATATTTGGTTGATGTGTGCCTCAGGTGATATGTTGGGCACAATGCTCACCCTGAGGTCCTTGTCGGAGGTTTGTACTCTTTGTTCCCAAGCCTGTACGCCCTCTGTGGTCTTTGCCCATCCCTAAATCTTCATATTTTTTTACGGATACTGATCCTTGTGGAAGCCCAGCGGTCACATGCACCCATTCCAACTCTTCTCACTCTTTTGCCTGTTAAGTATTCCTTGATAAAGAATACAGAAACAACCCGCACATAGGACAAAGAAGCCTATGACGACGTTTCGGTCCGACTTGGACCATTAACTAGTTGTGTATTGTTCCTTGATACATTGTAATGTCTCCCCTGTCTTTTGTCCCAGTCTCTTAGGCACTACTATATCAAAAGCTTTCTTACAGTAAAAAATAAATATATATTCTGCTTCTCTCTCCTTCTCTCTCTCTCTCTCTCACTCTCTCATCTCTCTCTCTCTCTCTCTCTCTTCTCTCTCTCTCTCTTCTTCTCTCTCTTCTCTCTCTCTTCTCTCCTCTCTCTCTCTCTCTCTCTGCTCTTCCTTTCAAACACCAGTGTCTGTAACAATTATCTTTAACCTGTGTTGACCATATAACTCTTCCTTTCTTTCTTCTCCACTCTCTGCCCTCCAAACTTCTGACCTTACAAAACAACCAGTACATGGGGAGACAGTTATGCATTAAAAGGAAGGTTTTAAAATCTTAGGCCCCAACTTAACGTTTTCTTTTGTGCACCTACACTGCACCTCTTAATTTCTCCATGGGGCCTTATTACAAATCGTCAGAGTCCCTTGCATAAGAGGAACGTATTGAAAATCTTATAGGTCCTCTCAAAAACTTACGGGGTTAACTTATAGTGCCTTTACTGCCCTTTCATTTCCATTGAGGATTTTATCAGTAGTTTGCATCCCCTGAATTTATAGAGGGAGGACTGTTTTCCCAAATTTGCAGTTTATGCACTGGTGCCCTATCAAAAATTTAGCCAGGAGAGGAATTATTGAAAGTCCCATTGCTCGCCTACATTCCATTGAGTAGAGTTTAGTTATTCCCTATTTGCTGCCTTGAATTGCAGTGTCTGATTCCATGTTTAAACTTTTCAAAACTCAGCAAGCTCTTAATTGCATTGAAGATGCCGTAAATATACAATAATATCTAGCCTGAGAGAGGAAGTGGACTAAAGAAGAATGCCGGCGTCCGTATTTTAAGTTCTATTTATTAAACACTTTCCAAAGGAAGTGTGTGCGGTGTTTTGATTGTCTGTGTTAGCAACTGCTTTTAAGACAATTACAAAGCTCATGGATATGCAGACTTGAAGTGTCGGTGAAATGAAGGGCCAACACACAGTAGTTGAGTTGACGGAGTGGAGTAAGAGTAACACCACGCAAAGAACCTTACAAATATCAATGAAGGGCTGCCTGAGGGTACAAAACCAGCATATGGGGAGGATACGTAGCAGTGTGTGGCAGGTGCTGAACTTTTATTTTAAGACAACATGAATTCAGGATAAATCAGGAAGTTCAGAATAACAGTCAGAACTTCCCGAAGTGACATTAGGAAATTTAACAACAGCCTTCAGAACAATATTCAGTACTTGACTGGACTAGAAAGAGTCAGACCAGACATGAACCGTGAGGTAACAGCACGGAGATGAGATGCTAGAAATATGCACATTTTATGGATGAGTTTGGGGGGTTTTAAAACATTAAGATACCAAGAATTGGGAAGTCAGAAACTACACACAATAGCTTAGGAGCGAGGCAGACTGAAAAGACTCTGCAACATTCAAAAGTACTACACAACACACATCAGAACTTCACACAAAACATTCAGAACAACACAACAACACAGGACCAGAACACAAGAACCTCACACACACACACACACAATTCAAAAAGATTTCCAGGAACACGAAGTGGACACAATTAGACACGGAATGAGCTGAAGGATGTTAGGAAATTTTTCCCCCAGGTTGTTGATGTGGAAAAGTGGTGTTGGAGGCCAGGGATTAACATCAGCTTTAAGAGAGGTATGATAAGGGTCAGGAAACAGAAACTATGGACAGTAACTAGTTAAAGGGGGCGGAGCCAGGAGCTGAGTCTCGACCCCTGCAACCACAAATAGGTGAGTACACACACACACACACACACACACACACACACACACACACACACACACACCACACACACACACACACACACTACACACACACACACACTAACACACACGACAGAGATAGGATGTTCCAGAGACGGGACACAGAAACAAGGGGTCACAATTAGAAGCTGAAGACTTAGATGAGCCAACGGGATGTTAGGAAGTATTTCTTCAGCCACAGAGTTGTTAGGAAGTGGAATAGTCTGGGAAACCATGTAGTGGAGGCAGGAACCATACATAGTTTTAAGACGAGGTATGATGAAGCTCATGGAGCAGAGAGAGGGAGGACCCAGTAGCGGTCAGTGAAGGGGCGGGGCCAGGAACTGAGTCTCGACCCCTGCAACCACAATTAGGTGAGTACACACACACACACACACACACACACACACACACACACACACACACACACACACACACACACACACACTGAATTTAACGACATTGG
Source organism: Cherax quadricarinatus (assembly GCF_026875155.1). Taxonomy (NCBI): domain Eukaryota; kingdom Metazoa; phylum Arthropoda; class Malacostraca; order Decapoda; family Parastacidae; genus Cherax; species Cherax quadricarinatus. The sequence continues at coordinate 19,423,228 of NC_069490.1, read as the reverse complement.
AGGACAGAAGAACCAGGGGAGACATGATAAGAGCATACTCCGAGGAATTGATAAGGTAGACAGGAACAGCCTTTTGAGAGGTGAGGCAGCTGGATGTCACAGGAATGTTATGAAGTATTTCTTCAGCTTCAGGGTGGTTAGGAAGTGGAATGATTTCGATGAAGAGATAATAGAAGCAGGTTCTATACAAAGTTTTAAGAGTAGGTAAGTTAGGGCCCACGGAGTTAGAAATGAAGGAATGTAACAAGGTGACTAAATGTGGAGATACAAGTAGTGGAGAGGTCAAGATTATAATCAGTCCCGCATTGAGGGTGCCCCCTGGCTCAGTTGGCAGCGCACTCAACTCGCACACTGAGGGTCCGTGGTTCAATCCCCGGTATGGGTGGAAACGTTGGGCATGTTTCTTTACATCTCCTGTCCTTGTTAACCTGATAAGTAGGTACCTGGGTGTTTAGTCGACCGGTGTGAGTGGCATCCTGGAGGAGGGGTAGTATACCTCAGATAGTGATGTGTGTAAGTCTGCTTGGTGGGGTCAGGAGCTAAGACTCTGCTCTTGCATCCACATATAGGTGAGTGCGCCCACTAACATTCACAACGTCTAGTTATTCTATGGCTGAGGTAATAAAGTTTGATTATGCTGACCACTTAAATTAAGCACTAATTATGCTGACCACTTTAAAGACCATAATCAGTATAATTATTCTTGGCTTGTTGAATTACCTCTGGTTATTAATTACTCTTAATTATATTCCATTAAGGTAACAATTCTCCCTCCGTTACGTAGCTGCAAATTCTTTTTCTCTAATTATTTCTGACAGATGAGTTTGTTCTTCAACAAATTGATACGTTTTGAAGAGAATGATGATTTTTAAATTAGACTTGATGACTCTTTTTTGACTGACTAATGTTTGTGAGATTATGATGAATGTTTGTGAGAAGCAGGGAACCCCTCACCCTTCCTGGCTGCTGTCTTACCATGGTTCAAGGAACCCCTCACCCTTCCTGGCTGCTGTCTTACCATGGTTCAGGGAACCCCTCACCCTTCCTGGCTGCTGTCTTACCATGGTAAAGGGAACCCCTCACCCTTCCTGGCTGCTGTCTACCATGGTAACAGGAACCCCTCACCTTCCTGGCTGCTGTCTTACCATGGTGCAGGGAACCCCTCACCCTTCCTGGCTGCTGTCTTACCATGGTGCAGGGAACCCCTCACCCTTCCTGGCTGCTGTCTTACCATGGTACAGGGAACCCCTCTCCCTGGCTGCTGTCTTACCATGGTACAGGGAACCCCTCACCCTTCCTGGCTGCTGTCTTACCATGGTACAGGGAACCCCTCACCCTTCCTGGCTGCTGTCTTACCATGGTGCAGGGAACCCCTCACCCTTCCTGGCTGCTGTCTTACCATGGTGCAGGGAACCCCTCACCCTTCCTGGCTGCTGTCTTACCATGGTACAGGGAACACCTCTCCCTGGCTGCTGTCTTACCATGGTACAGGGAACCCCTCTCCCTGGCTGCTGTCTTACCATGGTACAGGGAACCCCTCTCCCTGGCTGCTGTCTTACCATGGTACAGGGAACCCCTCTCCCTGGCTGCTGTCTTACCATGTACAGGGAACCCCTCTCCCTGGCTGCTGTCTACCATGGTACAGGAACCCCTCACCCTCCTGGCTGCTGTCTTACCATAGTACAAGGAACCCTCACCCTTACCTGGCTGCTGTCTTACCATGGTACAGGGAACCCCTCACCCTTCCTGGCTGCTGTCTTACCATGGTACAGGTAACCCCTCACCCTTCCTGGCTGCTGTCTTACCATGGTGCAGGAACCCCTCACCCTCCTGGCTGCTGTCTTACCAGGTACAGGGAACCCCTCACCCTTCCTGGCTGCTGTCTTACCATGGTACAGGGAACCCCTCACCCTTCCTGGCTGCTGTCTTACCATGGTACAGGGAACCCCTCACCCTTCCTGGCTGCTGTCTTTACCATGGTGCGGGAAACCCTCACCCTTCCTGCTGCTGTCTTACCATGGTACAGGGAACCCCTCACCCTTCCTGCTGCTGTCTTACCATGGTGCAGGAACCCCTCACCCTTCCTGGCTGCTGTCTTACCATGGTACAGGGAACCCCTCACCCTTCCTGGCTGCTGTCTTACCATGGTACAGGGAACCCCTCACCCTTCCTGGCTGCTGTCTTACCATGGTACAGGGAACCCCTCTCCCTTCCTGGCTGCTGTCTTACCATGGTACAGGGAACCCCTCACCCTTCCTGGCTGCTGTCTTACCATGGTACAGGGAACCCCTCACCCTTCCTGGCTGCTGTCTTACCATAGTACAGGGAACCCCTCTCCTTCCTGGCTGCTGTCTTACCATGGTAACAGGGAACCCCTCACCCTTCCTGGCTGCTGTCTTACCATGGTAACAGGGAACCCCTCACCCTTCCTGGCTGCTGTCTTACCATGGTACAGGGAACCCCTCTCCCTGGCTGCTGTCTTACCATGGTACAGGGAACCCCTCACCCTTCCTGGCTGCTGTCTTACCATGGTACAGGGAACCCCTCACCCTTCCTGGCTGCTGTCTTACCATGGTACAGGGAACCCCTCACCCTTCCTGGCTGCTGTCTTACCATGGTACAGGGAACCCCTCTCCCTGGCTGCTGTCTTACCATGGTACAGGCAACCCCTCTCCCAGGCTGCTGTCTTACCATGGTACAGGGAACCCCTCTCCCTGGCTGCTGTCTTTACCATGGTACAGGGAACCCCTCTCCCTGGCTGCTGTCTTACCATGGTACAGGAACCCCTCTCCCTGGCTGCTGTCTTACCATGGTACAGGGAACCCCTCTCCCTGGCTGCTGTCTTACCATGGTACAGGGAACCCCTCACCCTTCCTGGCTGCTGTCTTACCATGGTACAGGGAATCCCTCTCCCTGGCTGCTGTCTTACCATGGTACAGGGAACCCCTCTCCCTGGCTGCTGTCTTACCATGGTACAGGGAACCCCTCTCCCTGGCTGCTGTCTTACCATGGTACAGGGAACCCCTCTCCCTGGCTGCTGTCTTACCATGGTACAGGGAACCCCTCTCCCTGGCTGCTGTCTTACCATGGTACAGGGAACCCCTCTCCCTGGCTGCTGTCTTAACCAAGGTACATGAACCCCTCTCCCTGGCTGCTGTCTTACCATGGTAACAAGGAACCCCTCTCCCTGGCTGCTGTCTTAACCATGGTAACAGGAACCCCTCTCCCTGGCTGCTGTCTTAACCATGGTACAGGGAACCCCTCTCCCTGGCTGCTGTCTTACCATGGTACAGGGAACCCCTCTCCCTGGCTGCTGTCTTACCATGGTAGCGGGATCTTAATACGAAATGTTGGGATGGATATATGGGCCTCCAGCAGTAACAGCTTAGTTGACCAGGCTAGCACCAGGCGAGCCTGGACCATGGCCGAACTTGAAGAGTAGTAAGACTCTCGAAACTCACCAAAGGTATATCAAAGGTGTCTCATCTTCAGCGTTTAACGTAATTAAGGTTATTTATATAAATATATTATCGTTTAATACCTAAACAATGCCCCTTCTCATCGGCTTCAAACTCTTGAACGTTGGTGTATATTAATTTGAAATATTTTTTGATTGAATCTGGGCTTTGGAACTACAAATATACCATTTTTTTTTTTTTTTTAGTTCGACTTGAAAAACACAAAATCGAATGTTTTTTTTTCTGAGGGTTATGCAGAAATTTTCCCCCTCAAGGAAGGTTCCTTGATGTTGGTGAGGGGCTCTTGATTTAGGGAATTGGATCTGTGCTCCAGTTCCCCGAATTAAGCCTGAATGCCTTCCACATATCCCCCCCCCCAGGCGCTGTATAATCCTCTGGGTTTAGCGCTTCCCCCTTGATTATAATAATAATAATATGCAGAAATTTAAATAAAACTGACCTTTAAATTTTTTTTTTTTTTTAATTTTGAGGAGTTTAGTGATCCCTTAAATACTGTACGATGAAAGTAGTGTCATCTGCAGTGTTCTTCTCTCCAGAATGACTTAATCGATCGGCTTCAAATTTTCGGCGTTGACTAAGTAATTATCAGATGACGCCCTTTAAGGGAGGTTCCTTGACGCTGGTGAGGGGCTCTTGATCTAGGGAATTGGATCTGTGCTCCAGTTCCCTGAATTGAGTCTGAATACCTTCCATCCCCACCCCCCACATACGCTGTATAATCCTACGGGTTTAGTGCTCCCTCATGATTATAATAATCATTACCAGATGAAGGTTTGTGGAGCGTTCTTTTTTTGTTTACAAATATTAATTTTACAAGGTAAGAGGTGTTATCCTGCCTCGGTTCATCTCGAAGCCCAGCACTGACATATTCTACCCTCCCCAGGATGCCACCCACACCAGTCTACTAACACCCAGTTACCTACTTACTGCTCGGTGAACGTGGGCACCAGGTTTTATATAAACCTTTCCTGACATAGGTTTCTTATTAAATAACTTTAAAAAGCCTCTTCTGATGGGATTTAAATTTTTTGACACTAGCGTGTCATACTCAGAAGAAAGTTGGTATAGAGAAGTATAGTTTATATTATATAACCCAGTTATGCTTCCTGAAGGGGCGTGTCTTAATGCTGCTCAGAGCTTTGTGACCCGCGTCTTGAAACGCTTGTCCTGTTACCTGACAAACCTTACCTAACCTTACCTAACCTTACCTAACCTTACCTAACCTAACCTTACCTAACCTTACCTAACCTTACCTAACCTTACCTAACCTTACCTAACCTTACCTAACCTTACCTAACCTTACCTAACCTTACCTAACCTTACCTAACCTTACCTAACCTTACCTAACCTTACCTAACCTTACCTTACCTAACCTAACCTAACCTAACCTAACCTTACCTTACCTTACCTTACCTTACCTTACCTTACCTTACCTTACCTTACCTTACCTTACCTTACCTTACCTTACCTTACCTTACCTTACCTTACCTAACCTTTAATGGAAGCCTCGCCTTGATATTACCCTTAATAGGTTTATTTTGCCTCTTTTATTAATCAAATTGGTTAATGTGAAATAACAGAATAATGTCTCTTGTGTTGAGGAATAAGTCTGTGTTTGAGTTTCTAAGTTTATTCTGGGTTAAATGAACATAAATGTTTTTTCTGTATGTCTATAACATCTTCGTCCTCAAGACCAGTGTAAAAAAAAATGGTAGATTATGGACCCAAAGCTAAAAATTAAACCTTAAACATTGTTCAGTCTGACTTGGCGAAAAGTTTGGAATGATTTTGTCTACATATGTCTTCCTCTTGTCTTATTTATGACAAAAATTCGGAAAATTGAAATATTGCTTTTAATATGATAAATTCAGAGTGAATCATCTTACTGGCTTGTTGTTTTCAACACTGTTAACTTAATGATGCAACTTCAGATCGGCCTCAAACTTCATGTGCTGGTGTACTGTAGGATATATCTGACATAACAAGATACTGCCTCTTAAGCTTACATCATGTGCTAAAGCTTATAAGAAGATTTGAATTAGTTTTGGACTGCGTATGTCGTAATTTGCATTTTCTTTTCCGGTAGAAATTGCGATAAATCCATGTGATGACTTAGGAAGGCCTCGTTTCATTCTCTTCAAATCGACAAATATTTAACTACATCACAAACGTACTCTGCATCCTGCACTATTCCCATCATGTGTGTTAAGGTAGAGGCGGCTGGAGTTATGCAGCACGGGGATAACTTTCTCGGATCGCGCAGCGACCGACTTACATTATTTACACTGGAATTCTGAGTCTTAAATCAGTCCTGGCACCTATGGTGCACTTGCTTCTAATGTTCCATTGTTTCCTCCTCTCACCCTCCTCCCTCTCCCTCTTTTTCCTTCTCTTATTAATCCTCTTCTTCCCCTAGTCAGCCTATATATTCTTCTCAAATATATAATTCCTGCGCCTCACGATATTTTAAGGTTTGTTCCACTAGAGACTAGCCTCGTCACACCGTCATGTTCAGGAGTCTGGTCTTTTGTACATGCTAGTCACATAATGGGCGCCACAGGAAGGTGTCTGCTCCCGGAGATAGGGGAGAAGAGCTTAGAGAATGGAAGGATGTAAATAGGGAGTAAGGAAAGGAGGAATGGAAGACCGGGGACTGGAGTGGAGGAAAGATTACAGATTGGGGAGAGTGTCCATTGCTAGGTAGTCCAAATCAGACACCCGCCTATACTTTTTTCTCTCACCCGACCTTCCCTGAGACCTCAAACACACGTGCGCACGAACTATCACGTTATATATATATATATATATATATATATATATATATATATATATTATATATATATATATATATATATATATATATATATATATATATATATATATATATATATATATATTATATATATATATATATATATATATATATATATATATATATATATATATATATATATATATATATATATATATATATATATATATAAAATGTATTTCATTATGTTATTTTACTATTAAATTATTGTAAATTTATCTAAAATATATTTAGTTGGATTAGGCTAAATTAAATTGCGCTTGTTATAATAAGGTTAGTAAATTTTCTAAGGTTCTTTTGGTACAAAAAATATATTTTTAACGTATAAGAGAAAATATTTAGAAAGGACTTAATTTTAAAATGGTTCTGCTAATTTACCAGTTTTACCTATCGACACACAAATAAACACATCACACACACACAAGTGAAGAGGCGGGCCATGATGAGTTCGACCCTGCAACCACAATTAGGTGAGTACAGACACACCACACAACACACACACACACACACACACACACAACGCACACGAGCACGCACACCCAACCACACAGAACACACACACAGACACACACACAGACACACACACAGACACACACACAGACACACACACAGCACACACACACACAGACACACACACAGACACACACACAGACACACACACAGACACACACACACACACACACACACACACACACACACACACACACACACACACACACACACACACAACACACACACACACACACACACACATAAAGCGGACCAGAACTGAGTCCGACACCCATGCAACACACAATCAGTGATACAGACCAACACCGACCCCAACCACATAATCAACACACACACAACACACAGACACACACAGACAACACACACAGACACACAACACACACACACACACACACACACACACAGACACCACACACACACACACACACACACACACAACACACACACACAGACACACACACAGACACACACACACACACAGACACACACACACACACACACACACACACACACACACACACACACACACACACACACACACACACACACAGAAGCCCGCAGGTAAGGATGGGTATGGGGTGCATAATAAATGTAATAAACTAAGATAGCGTCCAGGTTAGGAAATCAAAAGCTGCAAACGTCAATTAAAGAAAAGGATCTTGGGGTAAGCATTATAACGAACATGCCCCCTGAGGCACACATCAATCAAATAACTGCTGCAGCATATGGGAGATTGGCAAACCTGAGATTGGCGTTTAGACATCTGAGTAATGAGTCATTCACGACATTGTACACCGTGTACGTAAGGCCTATACTGGAGTATGCAGCACCAATATGGAACCCTTACCTAGTCAAACACGCTACGAAATTGGAGAAAGTGAAAAAAATTGCGACACGATTAGTCCCGGAACTGAGGGGTCTGTCTTATGAGGAGAGGTTAAGGGAACTCAACCTGATGAAACTAGAGGATAGGAGGGATAGAGGGGACATAATAACGTATAAAATACTGAAAGGCATTGACAAGGTGGACAGGGCTCGATTGTTTCAGAGATGGGAAACTGGAACAAGGGGCCCACAATTGAAGCTGAAAACCCAGACGAGTCATAAAGATGTTAGGAAGTATTTCTTCAGCTTTAGAGTTGTCAGGAATTGGAATAATCTGGAGAGTGAAGTAGTGGAAGCAAGTTCCATAAATAGCTTTAAGAAGAGGTATGACGAAGATCATGGAGCAGGGAAAGAGTGAATTAGTATCGACCAGTGAAGAGGCGGGGCCAGGAGCTATGACTCGACCACTGCAATCACATATAGGTGAGTACACACGTATTCCATTGTAATTGTCATGATCCCCGGAACGCTGAAGCCTTAACGAACCCACCATCATTAACATCTTAACGAACCCGGTATCAATGAAGCATTACTGAATCCAGTATCATTAAAGCCATAAAGAACCCGACTTCATTGAATTCTTAACGAAACCCGTTTCCTTGAACCCTTAATGAACCCGGCATCATTAAAACCTTACTGAACCCGGCATCATTAAAACCTTAATGAACCCGGCATCATTAAAACCTTAATGAACCCGGCATCATTAAAACCTTAATGAACCCGGCATCATTAAAACCTTATTGAACCCGGCATCATTAAATCCTTAATGAACCCGGCGACACGGACTGACAGGGATCCTCCTGGTAGACTGTCTGGTCAGACCACAGTGCCTGACCTGAGGGTTCGTCTCTATATATGGTAGAGTGGAGCTACGTGTGTAGTTGCTTGTTAAACAATCAGGACGTGGAGGGGGCAGGGGGGGAAGGAGGGTCAGGCAGTGTGCTTACCTGGTTTGTGGTTGCAGGGGGTCGAAGCACCCGCTCGTGGCCACGTAGGTGGATGGGTGTCTCGGAGACTTAAGTGGTGTCCAACCCTTTCCTACCCTCCACGCCCTTCCTGCCCTCCACTCATTTCTTCCTTCCACCCCCTTTCTAGCCCTCCACTCCTTTCCTACCCTCCACCCATTTCTTCCCTCCACCCCCTTTCTAGCCCTCCTCCCCTTTCTAGCCCTCCTCCCCTTTCTAGCCCTCTACCCCTTTCCTACCCTCTACCCCTTTTGTACCCTCTACTCCTTTCGTACCCTGTACCCCTTTCGTACCCTGTACCCATTTCGTACCCTCTACCCCTTTCGTACCCTCTTCCCCTTTCCTACCTCCTCCCCTTTCCTACCCTCCTGCCCTTCCCTACCCTCCTCCCCTTCTATACTTCTATAGGCTTAGTAGATTAATGAATAATTGATGGTCCATGTTTGTTCAGCTGATGGTGGCTGTCTGAGTTTTTCTTTGGAATTGATGTCATGTGGCTGGTTCATGGTTGATATTATGTGGTTGGTTGATGTTATGTGGTTAATTGTTGACTGATGTCATGTGGTTAGTGATGTTATGTGGTTAGTTGTTTGTTGATGTTATGTGGTTGCTAGTTATTACAGTTGTTGCTGGTGTTAGTTGCTATTGTCGGTGTTAAAGTTGTTGCTGGTGGTATTATCGTTGTTACTGGTGTTAGATGTTACGGTTGTTGCTAGTGTTAGATGTTACGGTTGTTGCTGGTGTTAGGCGTTAAGGTCGTTGCTGGTGTTAGGTGTTAAGGTCGTTGCTGGTGTTAGGTGTTAAGGTCGTTGCTGGTGTTAAGGTTGTTGCTGGTGTTGGGTGTTAAGGTTGTTGCTGGTGTTAGGTGTTAAGGTTGTTGCTGGTGTTAGGTGTTAAGGTTGTTGCTGGTGTTAGGCGTTAAGGTTGTTGCTGGTGTTAGGTGTTAAGGTTGTTGCTGGTGTTAGGCGTTAAGGTTGTTGCTGGTGTTAGGTGTTAAGGTCGTTGCTGGTGTTAGGTGTTAAGGTCGTTGCTGGTGTTAGGTGTTAAGGTCGTTGCTGGTGTTAGGTGTTAAGGTTGTTGCTGGTGTTAGGCGTTAAGGTTGTTGCTGGTGTTAGGCGTTAAGGTTGTTGCTGGTGTTAGGTGTTAAGGTCGTTGCTGGTGTTAGGTGTTAAGGTTGTTGCTGGTGTTAGGTGTTAAGGTCGTTGCTGGTGTCAGGTGTTAAGGTCGTTGCTGGTGTTAAGGTTGTTGCTGGTGTTGGGTGTTAAGGTTGTTGCTGGTGTTAGGTGTTAAGGTTGTTGCTGGTGTTAGCGTTAAGGTTGTTGCTGGTGTTAGGTGTTAAGGTTGTTGCTGGTGTTAGATGTTAAGGTTGTTGCTGGTGTTAGATGTTAAGGTTGTTGCTGGTGTTAGATGTTAAGGTTGTTGCTGGTGTTAGGTGTTAAGGTTGTTGCTGGTGTTAGGTGTTAAGGTTGTTGCTGGTGGTAGGTGTTAAGGTTGTTGCTGGTGTTAGGTGTTAAGGTTGTTGCTGGTGTTAGGTGTTAAGGTTGTTGCTGGTGTTAGGTGTTAAGGTTGTTGCTGGTGTTAGGCGTTAAGGTTGTTGCTGGTGTTAGGTGTTAAGGTCGTTGCTGGTGTTAAGGTTGTTGCTGGTGTTGGGTGTTAAGGTTGTTGCTAGTGTTAGATGTTACGGTTGTTGCTGGTGTTAGATGTTAAGGTTGTTGCTGGTGTTAGGTGTTAAGGTCGTGCTGGTGTTAAGGTTGTTGCTGGTGTTAGGTGTTTAGGTTGTTGCTGGTGTTAGATGTTAAGGTTGTTGCTGGTGTTAGATGTTAAGGTTGTTGCTGGTGTTAGATGTTAAGGTTGTTGCTGGTGTTAGGTGTTTAGGTTGTTGCTGGTGTTAGGTGTTAAGGTTGTTGCTGGTGTTAGGTGTTTAGGTTGTTGCTGGTGTTAGATGTTAAGGTTGTTGCTGGTGTTAGGTGTTAAGGTTGTTGCTGGTGTTAGGTGTTAAGGTTGTTGCTGGTGTTAGGTGTTAAGGTTGTTGCTGGTGTTAGGCGTTAAGGTTGTTGCTGGTGTTAGATGTTTAGGTTGTTGCTGGTGTTAGATGTTAAGGTTGTTGCTGGTGTTAGGTGTTAAGGTTGTTGCTGGTGTTGGGTGTTAAGGTTGTTGCTGGTGTTGTTTAGGTTGTTGCTGGTGTTAGGTGTTAAGGTTGTTGCTGGTGTTAGATGTTTAGGTTGTTGCTGGTGTTAGGTGTTAAGGTTGTTGCTGGTGTTAGGTGTTAAGGTTGTTGCTGGTGTTAGATGTTTAGGTTGTTGCTGGTGTTAGGTGTTAAGGTTGTTGCTGGTGTTAGGTGTTAAGGTCGTTGCTGGTGTTAGATGTTTAGGTTGTTGCTGGTGTTAGATGTTAAGGTTGTTGCTGGTGTTAGGTGTTAAGGTTGTTGCTGGTGTTAGATGTTAAGGTTGTTGCTGGTGTTAGGCGTTAAGGTTGTTGCTGGTGTTAGATGTTTAGGTTGTTGCTGGTGTTAGATGTTAAGGTTGTTGCTGGTGTTAGGTGTTAAGGTTGTTGCTGGTGTTGGGTGTTAAGGTTGTTGCTGGTGTTAGGTGTTAAGGTCGTTGCTGGTGTTAGGTGTTAGGGTTGTTGCTGATGTTAGATGTAACGGTTGTTGCTGGTGTTAGGTGTTAAGGTTGTTGCTGGTGTTGGGTGTTAAGGTCGTTGCTGGTGTTAGATGTTTAGGTTGTTGCTGGTGTTAGGTGTTAAGGTTGTTGCTGGTGTTAGGTGTTAAGGTTGTTGCTAGTGTTAGATGTTTAGGTTGTTGCTAGTGTTAGATGTTACGGTTGTTGCTAGTGTTAGATGTAATGGTTATTGCTGGTATTAGGTGTTACGGTTGTTGCTGGTTTTAGATGTTACGGTTGTTGCTAGTGTTAGATGTTACGGTTGTTGCTAGTGTTAGATGTAATGGTTATTGCTGGTATTAGGTGTTACGGTTGTTGCTGGTGTTAGATGTTACGGTTGTTGCTAGTGTTAGATGTTACGGTTGTTGCTAGTGTTAGATGTAATGGTTATTGCTGGTATTAGGTGTTAAGGTTGTTGCTGGTGTTAGATGTTACGGTTGTTGCTAGTGTTAGATGTAATGGTTATTGCTGGTATTAGGTGTTACGGTTGTTGCTGGTGTTAGATGTTACGGTTGTTGCTAGTGTTAGATGTTACGGTTGTTATATTTGACAAACTTGTTGACTCCATTATTATTTGCCACAGTATTCTCGGTACAAATTATAACTTTCACAATTATTCCAGTTACGTGGCTAGTCATTCCTCCACATTGATGGAGCTGGTGTTGTAGTGGCCCACTTTGGGCCACTACAACAGGTGGTGGCCCACTTTGGCAGACACACAAAGGAGGAGTACCTGTAGGGTGTTAGGGGAGTCAACGCCCCAGCGGCCCAGTCTATGACCAGGCCTCGTAATCTTCATTTGTACACGTACATGTACAACGTATACACACCATAGCTGACATTGACATACTATATAGAAGGACCCTGGTTATGTAGAGCATTTCGGCCAAAAATTATGTTAATTTTGTCCCAAGGATGCGATCCACATCAATCGGCTAACATCCAGGTACCTATTTATTGCTAGGTGAACAGGGACAGCAGGTGATGATCAAGCCAAATATAAAGTATGTGGGCAGCCCTGTGGTCACCGTCTTGAACATTATGTAGTTAATTGCCCACTTATTAAGGAATATAAAGGGTTTACAGGAGTACTTCTTTATATCTATAGTTCACTTATCTGTTACAAGCAAATTTAGGAAATTTGCTTAATATATCTGGTATCTTATTTTCATTAAGATATTTTGACTATATACAAAAGACGAGGTAACAGCCTTGGAGTTGGTGATGAGCGCCGTAGTCTTGAACATGTCTCTTAAGCTTGTTTACCTAATTTTCATTATTCCTTACTAGTAAATGGTTCAATTCGGACCGAAACATCGTCGTCGTGAGCTTCTCCTATTTATTTTATTAACACATCGGCCGTTTCCCACCGAGGCAAGATGACCCGAAAAAAAAGACACACTTTCATCATAATGCATTCCATCACCGTCTTGCCAGAGGCATGCCTACACTACAGTTGAAAAGCTACAACATAATCAACACCCGTCCTTCAGAGCGCAGGCTCTGTGCTTCCAGTCTCCAGGATCAACACCCGTCCTTCAGAGCGCAGGCTCTGTGCTTCCAGTCTCCAGGATCAACACCCGTCCTTCTGAGCGCAGGCTCTGTGCTTCCAGTCTCCAGGATCAACACCCGTCCTTCAGAGCGCAGGCTCTGTGCTTCCAGTCTCCAGGATCAACACCCGTCCTTCTGAGCGCAGGCTCTGTGCTTCCAGTCTCCAGGATCAACACCCGTCCTTCTGAGCGCAGGCTCTGTGCTTCCAGTCTCCAGGATCAACACCCGTCCTTCAGAGCGCAGGCTCTGTGCTTCCAGTCTCCAGGATCAACACCCGTCCTTCTGAGCGCAGGCTCTGTGCTTCCAGTCTCCAGGATCAACACCCGTCCTTCTGAGCGCAGGCTCTGTGCTTCCAGTCTCCAGGATCAACACCCGTCCTTCTGAGCGCAGGCTCTGTGCTTCGTCTCCAGGATCAACACCCGTCCTTCTGAGCACAGGCTCTGTGCTTCCAGTCTCCAGGATCAACACCCGTCCTTCTGAGCGCAGGCTCTGTGCTTCCAGTCTCCAGGATCAACACCCGTCCTTCAGAGCGCAGGCTCTGTGCTTCCAGTCTCCAGGATCAACACCCGTCCTTCTGAGCGCAGGCTCTGTGCTTCCAGTCTCCAGGATCAACACCCGTCCTTCAGAGCGCAGGCTCTGTGCTTCCAGTCTCCAGGATCAACACCCGTCCTTCTGAGCGCAGGCTCTGTGCTTCCAGTCTCCAGGATCAACACCCGTCCTTCAGAGCGCAGGCTCTGTGCTTCCAGTCTCCAGGATCAACACCCGTCCTTCTGAGCGCAGGCTCTGTGCTTCCAGTCTCCAGGATCAACACCCGTCCTTCTGAGCGCAGGCTCTGTGCTTCCAGTCTCCAGGATCAACACCCGTCCTTCTGAGCGCAGGCTCTGTGCTTCGTCTCCAGGATCAACACCCGTCCTTCTGAGCACAGGCTCTGTGCTTCCAGTCTCCAGGATCAACACGCGTCCTTTTGAGCGTAGACTCTGTGCTTCCAGTCTCCAGGATCAACACGCGTCCTTTTGAGCGTAGACTCTGTGCTTCCAGTCTCCAGGATCAACACCCGTCCTTCAGAGCGCAGGCTCTGTGCTTCCAGTCTCCAGGATCAACACCCGTCCTTCTGAGCACAGGCTCTGTGCTTCCAGTCTCCAGGATCAACACGCGTCCTTTTGAGCGTAGACTCTGTGCTTCCAGTCTCCAGGATCAACACCCGTCCTTTTGAGCGCAGGCTCTGTGCTTCCAGTCTCCAGGATCAACACCCGTCCTTCTGAGCGCAGGCTCTGTGTTTCCAGTCTCCAGGATCAACACCCGTCCTTCTGAGCACAGGCTCTGTGCTTCCAGTCTCCAGGATCAACACGCGTCCTTTTGAGCGTAGACTCTGTGCTTCCAGTCTCCAGGATCAACACCCGTCCTTTTGAGCGCAGGCTCTGTGCTTCCAGTCTCCAGGATCAACACCCGTCCTTCTGAGCGCAGGCTCTGTGCTTCCAGTCTCCAGGACTCAAATCTAGCTTGCTGGTTTCCCTGAATCCCTTCATAAATGTTACTTTGTTCACACTCCAACAGCACGTGCTCACATGGTGCACACAGACGTGCTCACATGGTGAACACACCCTCACCCGCCCCACCACTCTTACCTTACATTATTAACGTGTCCTCTTGTCATATTTTTTTTCCTAGCTGTCTGAGGCATTGCGTGTGTCCCTCCCCCCTTCCTCCTTCCCACTCCCTTCCCTCTACCTCCTTCCCACTCCCTCCCCTCTACCTCCTTCCCACTCCCTCCCCTCTACCTCCTTCCCTCTCCCTCCTTCCCACCCATCCTCCCTCTCCTTCCATTCCTCTTCTCTCTCCTTCGCCCCATTCTGCAATTCTTCCTCAGTCGACCTCCATCCTAGTCTGGTTCCTTAACATTTACCCACTGCTCCGTCTTCCTCGTGTTGCCCCTCCTCTCCTCCCCTCTTCTCCCTACTCATCGTCACTATCCTTCAAACTTGCAAGTTTTCAACAGCCGTCATCAAGTACAGATAAGAAACTTAACGTTAGTGTACCTGGTAGTCTCAGATGACCCAGTAAACTCTCACTCATTCACATTGCGATGTTCTTCATTAACTTGTCAGCCGTCCAGGGAGTGTCTGCCCTCGCAGATAACTCGACATTGCTACCAACTAGCAAGCTATCTGCCCACAGTACTGAACACACTTAATAAAAGACTTGTCGAGAGAGCTTTGTCGTGTAGTTAACGTCTTAGAGAAGATGCGAAATAACAGATATGGAATCAGCTTTTAAATAAAATTGTTGAAATATTTGATGAGAAAATGAAGTTTAAGTTTGTAGGTCAGTGTTTTTGTCTGAATCGGTCGGTCAATTTAAGAAGAAACGTATTCAATAGAGACTGTGCATTCTCGTTCGTCGTACTGAAATCCAGAACGCTGTCAATATTATTGATTCAATAATCTATCAGTAGCATCAGTTATCAGTAGTAATAGTAGTACGTGCCTCATACCGGAACCGTTGGTGAATAACTCACTGATCGTTAGTGAACTACTGATAACTGATACTACTGATAAATCTTCCTCCATTGCAGTGGTTCCCAACCTTTTCACCACCAAGGACCCCTTTTAAATTAACGTACTTTTTCACCTCGGTTGAAAGACGTACGTAACTGAGTGTGCAATAAAACCAACAGTTTAAAGAAGCTTCTAAAAAAATTAGACTGTTTCTGGTCATTTGGAAATGGCTTTTGGTATTTTCTAAGTTTGTTTTTTATCAGCTTTATCATGAGTAATTTTATATTTTATACCGCAGCGTCTTGAAATATTGAACTTAGTTCACGGACTCCCGGTACTACCTTTGTGGACCCCCAGTACTACTTTTGTAGACCCCCAGTACTACTTTTGTGGACCCCCAGTACTACCTTTGTGACCCCAGTACTATTGTGGACCCCCAGTACTGCCTTTGTGACCCCCCAGTACTGTTGTGGACACCCAGGACTACCTTTGTGAACCCACAGTACTACCTTTGTGGACCCACAGTACTACCTTTGTGGACCCACAGTACTACCTTTGTGAACCCACAGTACTACCTTTGTGGACCCACAGTACTACCTTTGTGAACCCACAGTACTACCTTTGTGGACCCACAGTACTACCTTTGTGGACCCCCAGGGGTCTGCGGACCGCAGCTTGAGAACCGTTGCTTTACTGTGTTGTTATATTTCCATCAACACTATAGGATCACTCAAATGAACCTTACGATTCTCTGTTCGCAAGTACCGAAATGCAACATAATTCTTGTCGCCAGAGCATACAGAGCGTATACGCTGATAAGGTCGATGTTTAACATCATGAGTTTCCCCAATGTAACAATTGTCACAATCCGCGCAGGGAATCAGTAAATGCCAGAATTTGTGTGGTCACGAAAAATTTTCTCTGTACGTTCTGTATAGTGTTGGTAAGTCTTAGGACAGTGCTTCACCATTACGAAAGATACTTATTTTTTTGGCAGATTTAGGTTCGTCCAAGTAGGAAACCATATTTAAATTTCTAATTTCAAAGATTTTCTATGTTTTAACACCAAGAAGTTGCCTCTAACTGGGAAATGAGCAATCTTTAAAATTCTTAATGTAACCTTAGAAAATGTAAATATATTCGGTCTTTTGTTCTAAAACCTGTGAATTGCAAATTCAGTATATCCTGAGAAATACGCCTGAAATGACACCTGTTTTTGTCTGGAAGTAAGGGGAAATGTTCAGGAAATATACATTTTTATATATAAATTAGGGTAGTGTCGTTTCGTATGATAGTTTACCAAAGTTGGGGGAATTTGCTACCTGCCACGCCATCTATGTAGCTTAATAGGTAAGCAGGGCGTCAGGTGGAACTTACTTCAATAGGGATTCCCACCTGCTCTGACCTGTCATGGTTGCTGGTCAGTACTTACTGCGCCTGAGCCACATTTACGAAAAAATAAATTACTTATTAGCTGGAGGTGTCTCCACACTTCCCACACTGTTGTACAGCCGCTGCTATTATCCGAGCATTCAGTATCACTGTGAAAGGAATCTACCATATAGTACATAAGAGCCGTCACAGTTGAGACCACCTTTCAAACTCCATTTCAACTTGGGCACTAACACCACCCAAAACTATCTATCAGTGATCCTACGATCTATCACTGTCAGGTCTCCCCAGCCAGTCTTCCAGACTACTATCGCCTGTATCAACTACACCTGGATCACCACCACCACTCTACAACACCACTTTATATCTTATTCTTATGCCAGAAGGGCTAACATAACTAAGTATTATCCTGATAATTGTCACTTTCATTATATTTATATTAAAGTTGTGTTCTAGATTTACCTGTTAATTAACTTTTTTGTTTATTGCTTTTATTCTTTCTTTTTCCATAGTCTTAATTTTCATATCAGGGAGTTTGCTAAATCCCTGAGAGAGTATACAGTATTCCCTGTGGTGGTCGTGACGAACGGTACATTGGTGAGACTTCACACAGTATAAAAACCAGAATTCAGAAACACCAATACGCTTCTAAGACTCGCAACAACAACAACAACAACAACAACAACAACAACAACAACAGATACGTAGTTCATCAGGATAAACACAGGTTAGTATATGGCAAAACGTCAAACTCGTCAAAGAAAGTGACAGGCCAGAAGCTGTCTGACAGCCACTTATATTAAACAGAACTAAGGTGCATTTAGGATAACTAAGCCACTGACTCGCATCGTACGAGAGACACTTAATTCCTCATAACTTTACTGATTCTATTCACTTTACTATTCTTTCCCTCTCAGCGCACGCACGCACGCACGCACGCACGCACACACACACACACACACACACACACACACACACACACACCACACACACACACACACACACACACACACACACACACACACACACACACACACACACAGGGGTCAGTCCTAGGACCAGTGCTATTTTTTGGTATATGTGAATGACATGACGGAAGGGATGGACTCAGAAGTGTCCCTGTCTGTAGATGTGAAGTTAATGAGGAGAATTAAATCGGATGAGATGAGGCAGAACCCACACCTAGTCAAGCACGTCAAGAAATTAGAGTGTGCAAAGATTTGCAACAAGACTAGTTCCAGAGCTAAGAGGAATGTCTTACGAAGAAAGGTTAAGGGAAATCGGCCTGACGACACTGGAGGACAGGAAGGTTAGGGGAGACATGACATTGACTTACAAAATACTGCGAGGAATTGACAAGATGGGCAGACACAGGATGTTCCAGAGATGTGACACAGAAACAAGGGGTCACAGTTGAAAGTTGAAGACTCGGATGAGTCAAAGGGATGTTAGGAAGTATTTCTTTAATCATAGAATTGTCAGGTAGTGGAGTCTGGCAGGTGACGTAGTGGAGGCAGGAACCATACATAGTTTTAAGACGAGGTTTGATAAAGCTTATGGACCAGGGGGGGAGAGAGGACCTAGTAGCGATCAGTGAAGAGGCGGGGGCAGGAGCTATGACTCAACCCCTGCAACCACAAAAGGGTGAGTATCACGCGCGCGCTCACACACACACACACACACACACACACACACACACACACGCGTGCGCGCGCTCTCTCTCTTGGAGCAGGGAGAGAGTGGACCTAGCAGAAACTAGCGGAGAGGGGCCAGGAGCTGTAACTCGACCTCCGCAACCACCACTAATAGATGAATGTATTCAGATATTTGGAAGTGGACTTGTTGGTGGATGGGTCTGTGAAAGACGAAGTGAACCGCAGAACTGGAACTGATGAGGGAGAAAGGTGGGTGGTGCACTGAGGCATCTGTTGAGAAAAAGAACATTATCCATGGAGATAAACGGAAATATATGAGAGTACAGTGATGTCAGCGAACACTTATATGGGTGTGAAGCATTTGTTGTGGATGTTGTGGCGAGAAGGAGGCTGGATGCAGTGGAGATGTCGTGTCTGAGGGCAGTGTGTGGTGTGAATATTATACAGAGAATTCGTAGTTTGGAGATTATGAGATGTGGGAGGGTTGAGTAGAGATTGTTAAGTAGTTTGGATATTTAGAGAGGATGGAACGAGATAGAATGACTTGGAAGATATTATAATTCTGTGATGGCAGGAAGACTGGGTAAGGTTCATCCTTGGTAAGGTTGGAAGGAGGAGGTAAACGAGCTTTTTTATGTAAGGGGCTTGGACACCCAGCAAGCATGTGTGAGCGTATTAGGAGTTTAGGCAAATGGATTATGATTTGACTTGGACTTGGAGTGTGAGCACGGTAACATTTATGAAGAGATTCGGGGAAACCGGTTAGCAGAACTTGAGTCCTGGATGTGGGAAGTACAGTGCCTGCACTCTGAAGGAAGAGTGGAGATATTTGCAGTTTGGAGGGGCATCTGAACTGTTGTTGGAAAGACAGTTATGGAGCGAGTGATGGTGAAAGTGTCTCTTCTTTTTCGGGTCACCCGGAAAAATATATATATATATATGTGTCGTGGGGGTTCGGTAGGAGATATGATGGTTGAAGGTAAACACTTGTTGGATGGTAACGATATGTATTGTCAGACTGTGGTAAGGAAGGGGGGCCCAGCCTGCCGTGTTACTGCCTGCTTGTATGTCTAAGCGCTGAGTGAAGACGAGGCAGAGCGACCCACTCACTCATGCTGCATCCCGTGCCGTCATACAATCACTCGGCCTAATAGAGATCCTCTATATAAACACATGGATGGTACTATGATACTCAGCTAATCTATACATACAACACGTGTAAAGGAGGATCAACAACTATGCTGACACGTGTGTGTGTGTGTGTGTGTGTGTGTGTGTGTGTGTGTGTGTGTGTGTTTGTTTGTATTATTATATCTTGATAGAAATTTTACGCAGTGTTTCCTAGAGATCTCTATTCCATGACAGCATAAGTAAGAAGCGATTTATAATATATCAATCTTCATGAAGGCTTCCATGCTTAAATATGCTTCTATCATAAGATTTATGAACTACTTGGATAAAAGCGTGCTTTTAATATAGAGGTTTTAGTAACTTTTGTCGTCTTAATGCCGTACCTCTTGGATAAGATCCCAGTAAAATACTTGGGTGATTAAGTACTGTATTTCTCTGTTCCACTTCAGCATTATTTTGTGAGCTAAATCGTCGAAAGTTAGGTTGTGGATGTGCAGTGTGATGGTTTATATTGTGGGAATATAAAGAGAGCTAATGTAACCCAGGCAAACCTAACGTAACCCAGGCAAAGCTAACGTATCCCAGGCAAATCTAACGTAACCCAGGCAAAGCTAACGTAACCCAGGCAAGCCTAACATAACCCAGGCAAACCTAACGTAACCCAGGCAAACCTAACGTAACCCAGGCAAGCCTAACATAACCCAGGCAAACCTAACGTAACCCAGGCAAACCTAACGTGATCCAGGCAAACCTAACGTAACCCAGGCAAACCTAACGTAACCCAGGCAAACCTAACGTAACCCAGGCAAAACTAACCTAACTTAATAATGTTGGTAGAATTGCCGACATGTTAGATAAAAGGACAGAGATGCAACTAATGCGACATATTATTGTGACAACGTTTCCTAATCTAACCAAACATATAAGATGATTTTACTGTTGAGAATGAAAGCACGTGATATTGTAACCAGGAGGAAGAAGATGGTGCACTAGTGGCAGGGTTGTTGGTTTAGTAGTAGTAGTTATTGTTATTGTAAATATTCCGATAACTACCAATTTCTACGGCAGCTAAGTGTTCTCCCCGAGTGTTGTGGTGAGTGTTCTTCCCGTGTTGTGGTGAGTGTTCTCCCCGTGTGTTGTGGTGAGTGTTCTCAGCGTGTGTTGTGTTCTCCCCGTGTGTTGTGGCGAGTGTTCTCCCCGTGTGTTGTGGCGAGTGTTCTCCCCGTGTGTTGTGGCGAGTGTTCTCCCCGTGTGTTGTGGCGAGTGTTCTCCCCGTGTGTTGTGGCGAGTGTTCTCCCCGTGTGTTGTGGCGTTCTCCCCGTGTGTTGTGAGTGCTCTCCCCGTGTGTTGTGTTCTCTCCGTGTGTTGTGGCGAGTGTTCTCCCCGTGTGTTGTGGCGAGTCTCAGCGTGTGTTGTGTTCTCCCCGTGTGTTGTGGTGAGTGTCCTCCCCGTGTGTTGTGGCGAGTGTTCTCCCCGTGTGTTGTGGCGAGTGTTCTCCCCGTGTGTTGTGGCGAGTGTTCTCCCCGTGTGTTTTGGCGAGTGTTCTCAGCGTGTGTTGTGTTCTCCCCGTGTGTTGTGGCGAGTGTTCTCCCCGTGTGTTGTGGCGAGTGTTCTCCCCGTGTGTTGTGGCGAGTGTTCTCCCGTGTGTTTTGGCGAGTGTTCTCAGCGTGTGTTGTGTTCTCCCGTGTGTTTGTGGCGAGTGTTTCTCCCCGTGTGTTGCGGCGAGTGTTCTCACCGTGTGTGCGGCGAGTGTTCTCATCCGTTGTTGTGGCGAGTGTTCTCCCCGTGTGTTGTAGCGAGTGTTCTCCCCGTGTTTTGTGGCGAGTGTTCTCCCCGGGTTGGTTGTCTCCCCGGTTTTAGGGGCCCCTAATTTGTAAAAACCCAAACCCACCCTCAAATTAAAAAATTTAAAAAAGAAAAAAAGATTTTAATTTTCCGGAAAAAAGTGGGGGCCCCCCAACCTGTGTAGAATGGATTGTTAATTGGATCTCCCAAATTTTACCAGCAATTTTAAAAGGTTGTTATCCCCCCCTTTTTGGTGGGGTTTCCCCCCCGGGGAAAAGGGGTTATTTGGGGATGGGTTTTTCCCCTGGTTGTGGGAGGGTTTCCCGTTTTTTTGGCGAGTTCCCAAATTTGTGGGGCCCCCCGTGGGTTTGTTCCTTTTTCCCAAGGGGTTTTGGGGGATGACCCCTTTTTTCGTTTTTTAAGGTTGTGATCTCTCCGTTTTGCCCCGTATTTTCCATTAACGTGTTTGCATTTTAAAAATAGTTTTGTTTTCCCAAATTTGTGTTGGTTGATGCCCTGAGGGGTTATTGGCGATTTTTAAACTTGAATTTTTAAGTTTTTCTTGGGGCAAAGTTATCTTGTTTTATTTTTGCTGTGTTTGTTTCCAAGTTTTTCATTGCTTTTTCCCTTTTGGGGGGCTCGGTTTTTGGGGCGAGTTTTCCCTTGGGGTTTTGGGAGGTTAGGTTGTTGATTTTTTTTGTTGGGCAAATTTCTACCCTTTTGGGATTTTACGGTTTGGGCAGTGTCTTCACCTGATTTTGGGGGGATGTTTAGTGTGTGAAAGTGTTTTTTTTTTGGGGGGGTTTTTCCCCACTGGGGTTGTTTCTGTGTTTTGGGGGTCTCCCTTTTGGTCCCCCCGGGTGTTCACGTGATTGGGGGCATCTTGTGTTTGGTGTTTTCTGGGTTGTTGTTTTTCCCCCCGGGTTTAAATTTAAAATTGTCCCAAAAAAGGTAAAAAATGAGAAATTTAGGAATATTTTAGGAAAGTTTGGTCGGGGGAAAAGAAGTGAAAGCCCTAGCCCGGTTGTGGAAGCTTTAAATGGGTTTTGCGATTCTGTAGGAATAAAACTAATTTGAATAGGTTAAGGTAGTTGAGACCATTTAATGGTAAGATTTGTTTGTTTTGGCGAAAGGCCTGGTCAGGTTTGGACTTGTCTAGGATTTGGGGGAATATTCCGGATTCAGTTTGGAGATTTTATTGAAAGGGTTGAAAATGTTTGGTTGGTTTTGAGATGTTAACAGATAAAGGGGGAAATTTTTTCGTTGGGGACGAACTGTAAAGGTCACCCTTGTTGGAGGGTGGAGCTTTTTTAGTTTTTGGACCCGAAGTTAGGGCATAAAAGTTTGAAAAATTTTTAACATTAAGGAAAAACAGTAAATTTTTGAGAGAGGTTTGGAAATGGAAAATGAACTTAGGTGTTGGGGTTTTGTGTTGCCCGGGAGGTGAATTTTGCATGGGGGCTGCTTTTTGCTGTTTAGGGCCCCATGTGGTGAATATTGCTCTCTTTTCGGGTCACCCAAAAATTTGGTGGCTGTGTCTAAATTATTTAAGGATGTTGTGTTAATAACACTTTGGATTGGCTGCTGTTAAAAACCCCCCTCGGGATGGTGTGTCTCCCCTATCACAGGAGGCGAACCTTCCACCACCAGTGGTCATTGTTTTTGGCAAAAGAAATTATATAAACCAGGTGGATTGATTTCATTTCCTAACATAAAACAAAAAAAAGGGGAAAAAAACTATGTATGTTTGTTTTTGGGTTTGTTTGTGTTTTTGGGGGTTTGTTTATAAAATACCCCAGTTTTTAAGAGTTTTTTCCCCCCCCTATGAACTTTTAAATTTTTCCAAGGGGTTTGTTTAAAAACCCTTTAAATTTAACCTTTAAAAAAAGGTGTTTTAATTGGGGGGTTTTGTTTTTTTTCCAAAAATTTCCTTTTTGAAAGAAAAAAAAATTTTTGGGGGTGAAAAATATTTTTTTCCGTTCCCTTCACTTTTTTTTGGAGTAAATGAAAAATTTAGGGTATAAAAGGGATTTTTAAATTTTAAAAGGTAACAAAAACCCGGCAAAACCAACGTATTTCAAAAGGTTAAAAAGGACAATAAAATTTAAAAAAATGCACTTCGGTACTTTTTTTAACGTTTCCATCCGGGGCTTTATCAAAATTTTTGGACAAAAGAAAAAAACCACAAAAGTGGGAATATTCCCTAGTTGGGAAAAGTTTTTTCCCTCTAGGGAAAAATTTTTGGGAAAAGGATGGGGTTTTTTTAAATTTATGGGGGCCCCCGAGGGTTTTCCAAAGGGGGGTTCGGAGGAGATATGGTTGAAGTAAGCACTTGTTGGATGGTAACGAATTATTGTCAGACTGTGGTAAGGAAGGGGGGCCCAGCCTGCCGTGTTACTGCCTGCTTGTATGTCTAAGCGCGGAGTGAGGACGAGGCAGAGCGACCCACTCATGCTGCATCCCGTGCCGTCATACAGTCACTCGGCCTAATAGAGATCTATATAAACACATGGATGGTACTATGATACTCAGCTAATCTATACATACAACACATGTAAAGGAGGATCAACAACTATGCTGACACGTGTGTGTGTGTGTGTGTGTGTGTGTGTGTGTGTGTGTGTTTGTATTATATCTTGATAGCAATTTTACGCAGTGTTTCATAGAGATCTCTATTCCATGACAGCATCAGTAAGAAGCGATTTATAATATATCAATCTTCATGAAGGCTTCCATGCTTAAATATGCCTCTATCATAAGATTTATGAACTACTTGGATAAAAGCGTGCTTTTAATATAGAGGTTTTAGTAACTTTTGTCGTCTTAATGCCGTACCTCTTGGATAAGATCCCAGTAAAATATTTGGGTGATTAAGTACTGTATTTCTCTGTTCCACTTCAGCATTATTTTGTGAGCTAAATCGTCGAAAGTTAGGTTGTGGATGTGCAGTGTGATGGTTTATATTGTGGGAATATAGAGCTAACGTAACCCAGGCAAACCTAACGTAGTTGTGCAAGAAAGGTATAAAATACCGACAATATGAAAGTTAAGACAAATGTGCAACATCTGGATATCTTTATTGTAGACGTTTCGCCATCCAGTGGCTTTATCGATACAGATTCTAGGACATAATTAGAAGACAGTAGAACTATTTACAAAAGATGAGGTAATCAGTCCCTCAGCCTTGGAGTAAGTGTTCACAGCATCGTGGCGGAGGAGAATCTGGAGCAAAGGCAAGAAGACTGGCGGTTATATAGGCGTCAGTGGATAAGGACGGGCAGTAGACGAGGGCATAGTCACTGGTAGGCGGGATTCCCCAGTGGAAGTAGGTCCTTCCCAAAGAGATGGGTTAGTTGCAGCAGCCGTGAAGAAGGTCTTGTAGATATCCTCTGAACCAAGATTCCATGATGTTGCAGTGTCTGACAAGTTGTGCAAGAAAGGTATAAAATACCGACAATATGAAAGTTAAGACACATGTGCAACATCTGGATATCTTTATTGTAGACGTTTCGCCATCCAGTGACTTTATAAATACAGATTCTAGGACATAATAGGAAGACAGTAGAACTGTATATCCACTGACGCCTATATAACCGCCAGTCTTCTTGCCTTTGCTCCAGATTCTCCTCCACCACGATGCTGTGAACACTTACTCCAAGGCTGAGGGACTGATTACCTCATCTTTTGTATATAGTTCTGTCTTCCTATTATGTCCTAGAATCTGTATTGATAAAGCCACTGGATGGCGAAACGTCTACAATAAAGATATCCAGATGTTGCACATGTGTCTTAACTTTCAAACCTAACGTAACCCAGGCAAACCTAACGTAACCCAGGCAAACCTAACGTAACCCAGGCAAACCTAACGTAACCCAGGCAAACCTAGCGTAACCCAGGCTAAGCTAATGTAACCCAGGCAAACCTAACGTAACAAAGGCAAACCTAACGTAACCCAGGCAAACCTAACGTAACCCATGCAAACCTAACGTAACCCATGCAAACCTAACGTAACCCATGCAAACCTAACCTAACCCATGCAAACCTAACCTAACCTAACTTAATAATGTTGGTAGAATTGCCGACATGGTAGATAAAAGGACAGAGATGCAATTAATGCGACATTTTATTTTTGACAACGTTTCCTAATCTAACCAAACGTATAAGATGATTTTACTGTTGAGAATGAAAGCACGTGATATTGTAACCAGGAGGAGGAAGAAGATGGTGCACTAGTGGCAGGGTTGTTGGTTTAGTAGTAGTAGTAGTTATTGTTATTGTAAATATTCCGATAACTACCAATTTCTACTGCAGCTAAGTGTTCTCCCCGTGTGTTGTGGCGAGTGTTCTCCCCGTGTGTTGTGGTGAGTGTTCTCCCCGTGTGTTGTGGCGAGTGTTCTCCCCGTGTGTTGTGGTCTCCCCGTGTGTTGTGGTCTCCCCCGTGTGTTGTGGTCTCCCCGTGTGTTGTGGTCTCCCCGTGTGTTGTGTTCTCCCCCGTGTGTTGTGTTCTCCCCGTGTGTTGTGTTCTCCCGTGTGTTTGTGGTGAGTGTTCTCCCCGTGTGTTGTGGTGAGTGTTCTCCCCGTATGTTGTGGTGTGTTCTCCCCTTGTGTTGTAGTGTTCTTCCCTTTTGTTGTGGTGAGTGTTCTCCCCGTGTGTTGTGGTGAGTG
This sequence comes from Cherax quadricarinatus, assembly GCF_026875155.1. Lineage (NCBI taxonomy): Eukaryota > Metazoa > Arthropoda > Malacostraca > Decapoda > Parastacidae > Cherax > Cherax quadricarinatus. The sequence continues at coordinate 19,397,243 of NC_069490.1, read as the reverse complement.
TTCTCCCTGTGTGTTGTGGCGAGTGTTCTCAGCGTGTGTTGTGGTCTCCCCGTGTGTTGTGGTCTCGTGTGTTGTGGTGAGTGTTCTCCCCGTGTTGTGGTCTCCCCGTGTGTTGTGGCGAGTGTTCTCCCCGTGTATTGTGGTAAGTGGGGTAATGATATAAACCTTGATAATTGATACCAAAAAAAATGAGCAAACCTTAGGACATATTTATTACAAAACGTTTCGGTCCTGGGACAGAAGTGATCAAGGTCCCAGGACCGAAACGTTTTCTAATAAATATGTCCGTGTTTGCTGACATGTCTTTTTAAACCAATAGAGGGAATTGTTGACAGAATTCTGACGCGAGAACAACGCACAGGTTGACTATCATTGTGGTCTAGCGTAGCTTTGAAGACCCTGCACTATACCACTACTAGATAAGTATCTGTTACTAAGATAACAGGTGACATCATGGTCCTGGCTTCAGTGTTGAGCACTTGTTACGAAGATAACAGGTGACATCATGGCCCTGGCTTCAGTGTTGAGCACTTGTTGCTAAGAGAACAGGTGACATCATGGTCCTGGCTTCAGTGTTGAGCACTTGTTACTAAGATAACAGGCGACATCATAGTCCTGGCTTCAGTGTTGAGCACTTGTTACTAAGATAACAGGCGACATCATAGTCCTGGCTTCAGTGTTGAGCACTTGTTACTAAGATAACAGGCGACATCATAGTCCTGGCTTCAGTGTTGAGCACTGTTACTAAGATAACAGGCGACATCATAGTCCTGGCTTCAGTGTTGAGCACTTGTTACTAAGATAACAGGTGACATCATAGTCCTAGCTTCAGTGTTGAGCACTTTAGCTTATAAGAGCGCCATTGAGTGTTCTACGGGCAACAAAAGAAGCTCTCAGATATAAATCTTCTCTAACAAAAGTTTTCAAGGAACAACAGCAGTAGAGTTTTTGACGAGAGGTGTGTTAATGGCAACACAATAGACATTAAGGATAGTTGTGTGTTGTGGTTGCTGCTGCTGCTGTCACTGTTGCTGTTCTTGCTGCTGTCACTGGCGCTGTTGCTGTCTTATTTTGCTGCTGATGCTCCTACTGCTGCATCTGCAACTATTGCTGCTCTGAATGGTTGCTGTCTACCAACCTACCACCTCTCTGGATGGTTGCTGTTTACCAATCTACCACCTCTCTGGATTGTTGCTGTCTACCAACCTACCACCTCTCTGGATGGTTGCTGTCTACCAATCTACCACCTCTCTGGATGGTTGCTGTCTACCAACCTACCACCTCTCTGGATGGCTGCTGTCTACCAACCTACCACCTCTCTGGATGGCTGATGTCTACCAACCTACCACCTCTCTGGATGGCTGCTGTCTACCAACCTACCACCTCTGGATGGCTGATGTCTACCAACCTACCACCTCTCTGGATAGCTGCTGTCTACCAACTTACCACCTCTCTGGATGGTTGCTGTCTACCAACCTACCACCTCTCTGGATGGCTGCTGTCTACCAACCTACCACCTCTCTGGATGGCTGCTGTCTACCAACCTACCACCTCTCTGGATGGCTGCTGTCTACCAACTTACCACCTCTCTGGATGGCTGCTGTCTACCAACTTACCACCTCTCTGGATGGTTGCTGTCTACCAACTACCACCTCTCTGGATGGCTGCTGTCTACCAACCTACCACCTCTCTGGATGGCTGATTGTCTACCAACCTACCACCTCTCTGGATGGCTGCTGTCTACCAACTTACCACCTCTCTGGATGGTTGCTGTCTACCAACCTACCACCTCTCTGGATGGTTGCTGTCTACCAACCTACCACCTCTCTGGATGGCTTGCTGCTACCAACCTACCACCTCTCTGGATGGCTGCTGTCTACCAACCTACCACCTCTCTGGATGGCTGCTGTCTACCAACCTACCACCTCTCTGGATGGCTGCTGTCTACCAACTTACCACCTCTCTGGATGGCTGCTGTCTACCAACCTACCACCTCTCTGGATGGTTGCTGTCTACCAACCTACCACCTCTCTGGATGGCTGCTGTCTACCAACCTACCACCTCTCTGGATGGCTGCTGTCTACCAACCTACCACCTCTCTGGATGGCTGCTGTCTACCAACTTACCACCTCTCTGGATGGTTGCTGTCTACCAACCTACCACCTCTCTGGATGGCTGCTGTCTACCAACCTACCACCTCTCTGGATGGTTGCTGTCTACCAACCTACCACCTCTCTGGATGGTTGCTGTCTACCAACCTACCACCTCTCTGGATGGCTGCTGTCTACCAACCTACCACCTCTCTGGATGGCTGCTGTCTACCAACCTACCACCTCTCTGGATGGCTGCTGTCTACCAACCTATCACCTATGGATGATTGCTGTCTACCAGTTCCACCAGCCATGTTGGTGGCATTGTTTTTTAGTAAAAAAAAATTACAAAATCTCTGGAGATTGCAACCACGGCCTTGATGGCTATTTCCACGTGTCCGGCTGACATCAGTAATGAAACATTGGAAGTCAAGTCACTCACTGTTGAAACGATATATTTATTTTTAGCTGTGTTGTATTTGTGATGTTTGTGTTGAGGATGGGCGCAGCTCTCTTTCTGTAATCGATTATGTAAAGTGGTGGGAAATGAAGATGTACGGAGGTGTCTTTAAGGTATTTGCAATCTTCTAAGTATCATGGGCTGGAAATCTTAAAAACTCTATGGAAAAATCCTATCCTGCCTCCACTCTTATTGTCGTGATGGGGATAAAAGCGTACCGAGTCATACTTACATGTTTGTTTCACAAAGGCTTTGATAAGAGGCGTCTTTACCGTGTGGAGTAATGTATCAAGGGAAGCGGTTGTCTCCCGTCGTGTGCTGTGAATATGATGCTTGTTTCCAGACTATTGATGGTGCTCAGAGCATTATGCGTGTAGAGCTTCCATGGGACAATGTCCAGGGTATCTACGTAGCGGAAACGTTTGACAGTTTTAGGGATGTTTGGTATGGTGAGGCTGGATTCTAAATGTTACATGTACGAATTAGCTAAGACTTCATTAATAAGTGAGGCCACAGCTAAGTCAAAACAGTTATAACTCAGGTAAACTTTGACATGGTCAGAAAATCCTGGCGTGGTATGGGAGGGTCCAAATCATTTACTTTGCGACAGTTGTTGTCTGAAGCTTGATAGGTGGACACGTGTGTGAACAGGACCATCACGTCAAAACTTGGCAGCATATAAGAATGACCCAGTTCTCTTTTATTGCCGTCATGACAATAACAGTGGCGTCAGGATAGGATTTTTTTTTTTAGAGCTCTTAGGATTTCCAGCCCACAATACTTGGAAGATTGTCAATATCTTACCCGTCAAGGGAGGTTCCTTGACCCTGGTGAGGGGCTCTTGATCTAGGGAATTGGATCTGTGATCCAGTTCCCTGAATTGAGTCTGAGTACCTTCCCCCCCCCCCTCAGACGCTGTATAATCCCTACGGGTTTAGCGCTTCCCCATAATACTGTAAATACCTCAAGAAAAAGACCTTCCTACAGTTTCATTTCCCACCACACTACATTAACAACTACAGAAAGAGAACCACGCGCATCCTCAACACAACACAAATAAAACATAATCGAAAACTACATTGTTTTACCAGTGAGTAACTTGACTTCCAAAGTTTTATTACTAACGTAAACTGGACACCTGAAAATAGTCATCAGAGCTTCAGCACTGTACTCCGTCAGAGGTTTAGTACAGAATAAGAACACACACACACACTGGATGTCTACCTTCCTACGTATATTTACATTTGTCCAGCCTTTCACTCGGTATGTTACCTTTAATATACACAGATAACCCGCACATTGAAGACTGAAACTTATATGACATTTCGGTCAGTCTTGGACCATTAACTAGTCTGGCGGGAGCGGGAAGGGAAGGGAACCAGTATATATATATGAGAGGGGGCTGGGGCGGGACACAGAAAGGAGGTAAAAGTAATAATATGAAGGAAATATACTGGTAGAGGTGGTGGTGATAGTGGTAGTAGTAAAGGGAGTAGTTGTAGTTACACAAAGTTTACAACACCGAGTGAAATGTAGCGAGGCAGTAGTAGTATTAGTAATAGAAAACGTAGTAGTAGTGAACGAAGTCTAAGGACAAGAAAAAGGAAAAGGGGCACTGCAGGAGAGCTAATGACCCACGAGGGGGCGACCAAAAACACAGGGAGTACAGAACTCATAGGACAGACCTCGTTTAGGCAGAAGAAAGGAGAGGCAAAGAAGATATAGGAAAGGAGAAGAGGTAGGGAGAGGAGATAAAAATCAGGTCAAGTCACCAGTGTTCTGAAGTTTGGATCATTTGACAATGTATTGAGAGAGGAAGGCATCTATAGAGACAAAGCCACGACTAAGATTCATATTAGAAAGGATATGTATAAATGGTTCTTCAACAAGACGGCGTCTGTGAAGACTAGAAGTGTAGACAGTTTTGGCAGAGGACCTGTTAATAGGATGACTGTGATCTCTAACATGACATGTAAGAGCATTATTGGTGTCTTAAGAGCACAAAAGAAGTGTTATACTTAAGTCTGTCAGAGAGTGGCCAGTTTCTTTGAAGTATTGGAGAAGAGCAGGAAATGGAGTACTCCAGAAGCATCAGTCCCTCTCCTCCTGCCACTGAAACACTTCACCACGAGTGACTTAATCAGTCTTAATGGACTGAAGAAGTCGCTCGTTGCGAATGGTTTTCTCTAATAAATATCCTGAACTGTACATAAGTGTCTTTCCACATCTTGTCTATATTACCATACCATTTTTCACTATCACCGTTTAAACATGTATACCCCACACCTGTACTATCACCACTATTTTTAACCAAGGTCAACAAAAGCTACCTTATGAAATAAATAATAATTTTCCTGGATCTCACAACAACTGAAATACGCAACTTGTGTCTTTTCTCTCTTAGCTCGTCGTTTATACATATAACAGGCAGGTGTGAACTCAACGATTGTTACGAGCGATATGAAGAAGCTTTTGGAGTGTTTTGAGGTCGGGCCGCCGGTTCATATCTGTGGACAATGCTTGTCGGGCCCAGACCTGCACTTCACAGACACAGATCACGTTCAAGAAGGTAATGAGGTAGGCAGTGCTGAAGCAGTCAGCTTAAGTGATAGCAGGCTCGTTGTTGACTACCTCAGGTGGGGTGTGTATGGCCTTGGTGTCCCTCACAAAGTTAAGTTTGTGACAGATTATTATTATAATCCAGGGGGAAGCGCGGAACCCATAGGATTATACAGCGCCTGTAGGGGGATGTGGAAGGCATTCAGGTTTAATTCAGGGAACTGGAGCACAGACCCAATTCCCTAGATCAAGAGCCCCTCACCAGCATCAAGGAACCTTCCTTGAGGGGAGTTTGTGACAGAGAGGAACAGCAAGTCCATAGCCGATGATGGTTACACGGAATCTCAGAGGTGCGCGTTTTACGCAGAAGTTCTTAGCTGTGATGTCGTGGAGAGTCCAGTCACGAGAGTGAATATCAATCAAAATCTTTAACACCTGTGAAAGCACATCCAACTTACCTTCATCGCTGAGTGCATGTTTTGTGTTGAGGTGGGCCAGGGTCTCACCTGCGTATTCTGTCACTATGGACAGGTGTTTGAGACAAACTGCTATTATCTTTTGCAAGAACTTAGTGAAGTGTAGCAGCACACTGCTGATGTATTCAACAACTGGACTGTCAGAGCAGTGAGGTTCATCAGCCTGCAAATTGCACCCAGCTGCATTCCGAATCACTACGTCATGTAAAACAGATCAGAGCTGTAATTAATATGGGATTAAAAACTTAATGTGAGTCGCAGTGATGGTCTGGTAACTGCCAGATCGTGTACGGTAAACTCTTGCGCATGTCGTAAACACTGCCTCGCTCAGCACTAGCAAGGCAGTTTGCTCAAGCAGGTGATTACACGAAGCAGTTAGCATTCCCTCAGCCACGTTGCAAGAGATGACACCCCAGATCTACCCACCTGGTGGGGTGGTGCTGGTAGGGGTGGTGGTGGGGCTGGTAGGGGTGGTGGTGGTGCTGCTGCTGCTGGTAGTGATGGTGCTTCTGGTGCTACTGCTGCTGCTGGTAGGAGTGGTGGTGGTGGTACTGCTGCTGCTGGTAGTGGTGGTGATGCTGCTGGTAGTGTTAATGGTGGTGCTACCGTTGTTGCTGGTAGTGATGGTGCTAGTGTTGTTGCTGGTAGTGATGGTGCTAGTGTTGTTGCTGGTAGTGATGGTGCTACTGGTGCTAGTGTTGTTGCTGGTAGTGGTGGTGCTACTGGTGCTAGTGTTGTTGCTGGTAGTGGTGGTGCTACTGGTGCTAGTGTTGTTGCTGGTAGTGGTGGTGCTACTGCTGGTGCTTCTAGAACCGCTAGAGGATTTTTACGTAAAGCTAAAAATAAGTTATAGTTAGCCAGAAGATAACGAAATTAAAAAAGCGACCTTGATACGTTATTGCTGTGAGAAACTGCGGGAAGCGTTCGTAAATGCACGAAATATCGCTGTTGGTGCCAAAATGGGGAAGGGGGGGGGGTGTCTGGACACAAGGCAGGGCATAAAAGTTAAGTCCACTTGACTTTGTCAATGGTCCAAGTCGGACCGAAACGTCGTCGTAAGCTTCTCTCTTTTATGTGCGGGTTATTTGTGTATCGTTCCAGTCACGGTATTGTGCCTTTTTGTTATTTAGCTATAGAGGTAAGCTAGGTGGAGGGAGGCCTGGTCAAGGACCGGGCCGCGGGGGCGTTGACCTCCGGAACACCCTCCAGGTGGGTTATTTATTTGCTGGATATTGAGGGAGCCACCAGCTGTTGAGTTAACACTTCATTAAGTTCAATCTAGATTTGTTATCTTCAGTCTGTCTGGATTCTGAGGCGTTATTTTTGGGGTGATTTCGACTGTGACGTTGAGATCAGAGGGGCGGTGGAACGTTACAGCTTTCAGTGGAATGGTTCGTGTTCAACCAGAGATAGTGGAATGTTTCGTTCTTCAGCGGACAAGAGGGACAGTGGGATGTTCCGTAAAGCGGACAGAGTAAAACGTTCCATCTTCCAGCGGACAGAGCGGAATGTTCCGTCTTCCAGCGGACCTCACAGTGGCCGACACACACAACTCCCATTACAGTTTTTACCAGTGTTGAAACACTTGATAGCGCGCCTCTCGCCTCGTAGCTCAGACCTCAGAAATTGATGCTGGTAATGTCCAGTCGTAAGTTAATGGAAGTTATGACTATCATTAACGAGTGGGGGCCGTCAATTACCAACTCTGAGGCTTGATGACCCACCCGCGCGAATCATCACCCATTACAAATGCCATCATCACAGAATTATTGTGGCCTCCTTTATCACCGTCTCCAAATTCATTTCTCCCGAGATTCACTGCTCCGTTGGTCATGACTTTCCTGTGCTATTGTAGTGGGATGCAGCTCAGGGCCGCGGCAGCTATTGTAGCAACACACAATAGCTATATATAGCTAACTGCATGTGCTGTGAAGCGGGGTGGTTAAGATGATGCAATGGTTTGAAGACTTCTGCTATCATTTGAGGTTCCAGTCACCGCCATTATCATGATTTACACAACCACTATCATCATTTATTACCACCATCATCATTTACCACTACCACCACCATCATTTACCTCTACCATCATCATCATTTACCACTACCACCACCATCTTCACCAGTCACTTAAACCCAGTATAGGTATTTGGGTAAGTGTAGCTCTTGAACAAGACTTTAAAGTGGCGGTGAAGACAGCGTGGCGAGAAACACTATTACTAAGGTTGTTCTTTATTGGTGCGACGTTTCGCCTATAAGTGGGCTCTGTCAATACATAAATTCGAGGTACAGCAGCTTACATGGTCATCCGGGGTGTAAGAAGTCAGGTACAGGGGTCAGGTGTGTTACGATACAATGAGGTACTGTATTGAGCCTGTCAGCCCACGTCAGGTGTCCTCTGTTCTACAGTACTGTAGGCTATATACACTAGGTTGCTTAAGTGAACATCCCACTGTTTTGTGTGATGGGATTGTTTTCCAGATGATTCACAGTATCTTCACTTAATTTTAAGTCTCCCGCCATGAAGTGGGAGTTGCGGTGTTTGCACATACAAGTTACTAACGTTGTCCTATTGGCGTATTTGCGTTCTTGTGGACGAATACGTAGACTTCTAGCAGTCTCCTAGATGTACACATCGCCCGCAGGGAATGTTGTAAACCTTGGTGTTCTTGGGTTCCATATATGATACATAGGTCCTCGTAACTTCATGGATTCTTCATTGCACTTTGTTGGCCTGAAAATCCATCTCCCTACCTTTCCCGTAATGTCTATGACTCTCATTTTGTGTGTATCGCCCCATGATCCCACTTTTCAAATGCTTTTCCAAAAATCTATGTATATCACATATGGGTTTTGGTTTACATCCAACACCTTAATTGTATCATAGTAGTTCAGCATCTGTGACAGGCACGATCTTCCAGTTCTAAATCCCTGCTGGTTTGGGTTATGCAGATTGTGCTGCTCCATGAAGTTCTTAATATGACGTCTCATCACTCTTTCGAAGATTTTTGTGATGTGTGAAGTTATGGCCTTAAATGATCTCTGTATCTGTTCCAGCTCTGATATCTCTCCTGTCCTGGATGGAGCCGTCAACACTAGTGTTGACTTTTGTTAGACACGACAACTGATTTGAAAAATGTCATCATTGGCATTATTTTCCTTATATTAAAAGCTTTCTTTATCCACTTCATTTTCCTGGATATCATGACATTTTTCCTTAATGTGCTCTTTGAATAAAGGTCATCTGAACTTATAGCATCGTTTCACATGTTCCTTTCGGTCTGTTTGGTGATCCATTTTTATGTACAGTATTTCTCTTGTTCTTAATTCTTGCCATATCTAATCAGTTGAAATTTGTCACCATTGAACGTCATTTTATTTTCTATTTCTCACTGAAAGACTTTGACTCTGCAGATTTTCCGTCTTTTCTACCAAGGTGATTTTCATGGTTATTTTGGTACCATCTGCAAATGAAGATACGAAACTGTGGTAGGTGGTTTTATGTATGTTTGCTACGTGGATAAGAAAGAGTTAGGGCGCCAGGATCGTGCCTTGTGGTACTGAGCATTTTACTTTGGATTTCTCCTGTTTACTACTACTGTGTTCTGTCTGTCAAAGTTGAATATCCATTTGCTTACTTTCCCCGTTATACCTATCGCCCTCATTTTATGTGCTCTTATTCCATGTTCTTACTTGTCAGATGACTTTGCATAATCCACGTATGCCATATGTGCCGTAATCTTGTAATGACTTATTAATTGTGATAAGCATGACCTTCCAGCACTAAACCTGTGTTGCGTTTAAATCCAGTAAACATCAGAGTTTTTGTTCCCTTTCCTCTGTGTGTGTGTGCGCGTGCGTGCGTGCGTGCGTGCGTGCGTGCGTGCGTGCGTGTGTGCGTGCGCACACACACACACACAAACACACACACACACACACACACACACACACACACGCAGTTGTCCTCAAGGAGTTATGTTCGCTGCATCACTGATTTCTGGCCTCCTGGGCCTTACCATATCTTCTCTTGATGCTGTGTATTGTTCTTGCTGCTCCCACTACCTCTTCCAAGTCATTCCATTCTTCAACCATCCTAAGAGTAAAGAAATACTTTTTATCTATGTCCACTCTGAGGATAACAAATAGTAAGGAACCAGTGTCGAGCCAAAGGACACTGAGTGTTCGTGGACCGAGTCCAGTCCAGGTGCTGCATGAGTGGGTATCTTTTCTCTTTCTTTATACAATTCTTTGGGATTTGTAATTAAGTCGGTTATATGATCTGTGTGGCCTTTAGAACGAAAAAAAATCTGCATTCTTTACCCTTATTTCGTTTAATGGACTGCAAATCATAGATTAATATTGGTCTTTTAGAAGGTTCATCTCTGAACCTTTTATTGTATGATAAAGGGTTCAGATCTACATATACTGGGGTTATTAATCTAGATGTTGAAAACGTGTGGAAATATTTTGAGCTCGTAATACCCTGGAAGGATTTTTTTTTATCCTCTTTGTGGTTTTTACGTCCGAGTTGCTGGTGGTGAACACCTGACTCACCCACACCTGACTCACCCACACCTGACTCACCCACACCTGACTCACCCACACCTGACTCACCCACACCTGACTCACCCACACCTGACTCACCCACACCTGACTCCCCACACCTGACTCACCCACATCCTGACTCACCCACACCTGACTCACTCCACACCTGACTCACCCACACCTGACTCACCCACACCTGACTCACCCACACCTGACTCACCCACACCTGACTCACCCACACCTGACTCACCCACACCTGACTCACCCACACCTGACTCACCCCACACCGACACACCCACACCTGACTCACCCACACCTGACTCACCCACACCTGACTCACCCACACCTGACTCACCCACACCTGACTCACCCACACCTGACTCACCCACACCTGACTCACCCACACCTGACTCACCCACACCTGACTCACCCACACCTGACTCACCCACACCTGACTCACCCACACCTGACTCACCCACACCTGACTCACCCACACCTGACTCGCCCACACCTGACTCACCCACACCAGACTCACCCACAACCCTGACTCACCCACACCTGACTCACCCACACCTGACTCACCCACACCTGACTCCCCACACCTGACTCACCCACACCTGACTCACCCACACCTGACTCACACATCCCACACCTGACTCGCCCACACCTGACTCGCCCACACCTGACTCACCCACACCTGACTCGCCCACACCTGACTCACCCACACCTGACTCACCCACACCTGACTCACCCACACCTGACTCACCCACACCTGACTCACCCACACCTGACTCACCCACACCTGACTCGCCCACACCTGACTCACCCACACCTGACTCCAACCCCACACCTGACTCGCCCACACCTGACTCGCCCACACCTGACTCGCCCACACCTGACTCCACGCCCACACCTGACTCGCCCACACCTGACTCCCCACACCTGACTCACCCACACCTGACTCGACCCACACCTGACTCACCCACACCTGACTCACCCACACCTGACACCCCACACCTGACTCACCCACACACTGACTCACCCACACCACCACACCCACACCTGACTCGCCCACACCTGACTCACCCACACCTGACTCCCCACACCTGACCACCCACACCTGACTCCCCACACCTGACTCACCCACACCTGACTCACCCACACCTGACTCACCCACACCTGACTCCCCACACCTAGACTCACCCACACCTGACTCCCCACACCTGACTCACCCACACCGACTCCCCACCACCTGACTCACCCACACCTGACTCACCCACACCTGACTCACCCACACCTGACCACCCACACCTGACTCACCCACTACCTGACTCCACCACACCTAGACTCCCACACTGACTCACCCACACCTGACTCACCACACCTGACTCGCCCACCCTGACTCACCACACCTGATCACCACACCTGACACGCCCACACCAGCTCACCCACACGCTACTTCACCCACACCTGATCCACCATCCAGACTCACACACCAGATCACTCACATCAATGACTCACCCAACCAGACTTCACACACCAGACTCACCCACACCAGACTCTACCAACCAGTATCTCACCACTACCAATGAACAACCGCCCACACTTCAGACTCACTCTCCCCATGATACACACAGATTCCTATTCTCATCACCAGATTCTCACATCGAGCCAGACACTACTCTCATTACCATGACTATAACACGACTACTCATCATTACACCTATACGCATATTTCAGCAACACTGCCTTGCACGCGATCACACTGTTATTAAACCAATTCTTATTTCTTTCTCGTTGACTTTATTGCAATCATGTATATCCGTACTTTAAATTAAATTGACTCTTAATCATTGCTTTTACTATTATACTGGGTTGTACCTTGCTGGTGCTAGAGTTTTTAGTTGCTAGCGTCGGTAAATGTTTAGTATTTAAGTCTTGAACAATGTGAACATACACGCCCCTTCTACTACCTTGTGCAGCTTATTACAGCCCCTATTATTGACAGATCTCTTATTTCTCTACAGTCGTTTCTTATTATCGACAGATTCTCTTGCTTCTCATTATAGTCATTTGCTGATTATGGAGCGATTTCTTATTTCTCGTTACGTCGTTTCTTATTGAGGTTGACAAATTCCTTATTTCTCATCACAGCTACTCTCATTATTGAGTCGATTTTCTTCGATTTCTGTGCGAAGTTGTGTTTCCGTTGATGTAAATTTTGAGGCTTTGTTGTGTGTTCGCTTCTTTGCTGGGTTTATTAGTTACTCGTATTTTCTCGGCTATAAGTGGCTGCCACTAGTATATGAACAAGGATTTCAAGCAGTTGTAATAACGTTAGTAACAACTGCATGACAGTGCTAACATCAGTCCTACCTTGATACTGAACTCTTGTGCATGATAAGGCGACTTGATTTCTCAACTTTTATTAGGGGTGGTAGTTGCGCCTTATCATGCCGAAAAAATGGTAGTTATATAGTTACAGGTTAAATGAATTGCTGACAACACTTGGCCTGTTTTTTTTTTTTTTGTGTACTCGTCATATTTGTGGTTGCAGGGGTCGATTCACAGCTCCTGGCCCCGCCTCTTTGCTGGTCGCTACTAGGTTCATACTCTACTCCATGAGCTTTGTCGTATCTTTCTTAAGCCGTATAGATCCTAGTGTTTGTGTTTTTGTGTGTGTGTGTGTGTCTGTGTGTGTTGTGTGTGTCATGTGTGTGTGTGTGTGTGTGTTGGTGTGTAGTGTAGAGGAAGGGACCTTCCTGATAGAGATGTAACGCTGGCAGTGTGCCTGGTACTGATTACTTCTAATTACTGTCATTACCTTGCTGCTGCTGCTCCCCTGCAGGTATCGGGGGAGGGGGAAAGAGTAGGAATTGGTGATTATGTAGGTTATGTTTATTAATTAGTTGCGAGGGTGGGGGGGGGCGTGCCAGAGCGCAATTGACTTAGGTGCTTGAGTACTCGCCTACTTGTACTCTAACATTCGTGGTTGCACGGGATGAGTCTTGACTCCTGGCCCTGCTTCTCAACTTGCCACTTGCCGGGTTGACTGTAGCTGAACCTAGGAGGCCATTCATGCCTCTTCTTAAAACTATGTATGGAGCCTGTCTCCACCACCTCATCGTCCAGGTCATTCCACTTCCCAGCCACCCTGATGCTGAAGAAATACCTCCTAACTTCCCTGTGACTCACTTGTCTCAAACTATACCACTGTGTACCTGTTTCCCGCCTCTCAAACATGCTGTCACTTTCTGTCCTATTATGTCTAGATTTTGTATGTCGTTATCATATCTCCCCTCGTTCTTTTATCCTGTAATGTTAAGTTCAGTTCCTTTAGCCTCTCCTCCTTAGCTGTGAAACAAGTCTCGTTACATTCCTCTATGCTTTCTCTAGTTTCTTGAAACATTTTATCAGGTGAGGTGTTCCATGCTGGTGCTTCATACTCTGAGACAGAGCTAACACATGTCGTCTATGGGGCCGCGAATGACTGTTAGAGATTGATGAAATTAAGACACATGTGCAACATCTGGGTATCTTTATTGTAGATGTTTCGCCATCCAGTGGCTTTATAAATACAAATTCCAGGACATAACATGAAGATAGAACTATAGTTCTATCTTCAAGTTATGTCCTGGAATTTGTATTGATAAAACCACTGGATGGCGAAACGTCTACAATAAAGATACCCAGATGTTGCACATGTCTTAATTTCATCTTTCGATATTGCATACCATTCTTGTACAACTGTTAGAGATTACTGAAAGCTGACATTAGAGTTGCTTAACGAGCATTCACTACAGAAGTGTTAGGGTTGATGTGTGGTTCTGGCGCTCTGTTCGCCACTACCGGTGCGGTAAATCCTGGCTTTTTCTTCATGAGTGAGGTTTGTAAACTCTGTCCCCCTGAGTCCTTATTATGTAGTGTGCTGCATTTAAAATACTGTAAAAGGATATTATAAATAATACTCCATAGTTCCGGGATTGTATTACTCCTGGTGAGGCAGTGGCCAGGCGAGAGAAAGTTCAGTAGGTGATGTACAGCAGAGGGGACAAGATGTACTAGTGAGAGTTTGGGGAGTTTTTTTTTTGTGTATACTACGGGAAATATTTGTGTTTAAGTGCTCTCATGTTTGCAGAGACCTGTTAAGTTTTGGGAGAGTACTGTATGGTGTTTTTGCCTGCTAGTAGACAGACCGGCAGAGGATGGGGAGGCGGTTGTGTCATGGAGCCTCCCTGTTTATATGTATATATTTTATCACTAGTAGCAGAGTGCTAGTGAGATAAAGGTAGATTATAGGTTGTATATACGTTACTGTTAAAATATATTGTATTTTTGTATAGGTGGTTTTTTTTTTTTGTCCTTATACTATATTGACTATTTAAATTTATACTTCATAATTTGTGTGAAGGTACATGCTGGCCCTAGAGTGGTTCCCTTTTCGTAATTTAAATGCCCTTAGACAGGTTGAGCAGGCTTTAGGAGCAAGTCGTAACAGTCCTTATTTAGTTTCTGATCATTTGTTCCTCCCCCAATTTTTCATAACGTTGCATTTGCTGTAATGAATTCCGGTAGCCGCTTTTCAGATTAATCTTGTAATCTGTCCAGGTACATTTGTAGCCTTGTCCTCATCGATTTTTATCCTCATAATTAATTTTACATCACCTGCAAAGAGGAATACATCTGAATCTGCCGATTCTGTTATGTTATTCACTAATACCAGGAACTGTACTGGTGCTGATGCCAGTCCTTGCGGAACCCGATCTTTTAAAGTTTTCTAGCAGTAAATCGCTTTTCTTCCCATAAGATGGATACATTTTGATCCACTAAAGCACATTTCGTGTTTCTGTCTGCACATCGACTGTGTTTCCCAGTCTCTTGGAGATACAGTATCAGCTACTTCACATTCTTGCTATCAAAGAATATACAATCCACTCATCCCTCGCTTGCCTTACTTTGTTATGGAGCGCCATTAGGCTGTGAAACAAGATTTGCCACCTCTAAATCCGTGTTGATTGTACAATATTTATGAAACCATTGCTCTTGAAGTATACCGCCAGTATCCTCCTAACTTTATTAACTTACATGGTATGCATGTCAGCGATGCTGGTTTGTAGTTTAACACTTCATGTCTGTCGCTTTTAAAATACTGAGAAGTCATTCACTGTCTTCAGATCTCTGGCAGTTGTTCCATATCCATTGACTTGGTGTACCCATTAGATAGTGGTTCAGACTGCTTCTGTTTCCTCTCAGGGAATCCATGGTGACACGTTGTTGGGTTCCACTGATGTATCAGGCTTACTCAAAAGTTTTTCACATTTTTTCCTCTATTCTGTGTATGATGTCTAATGTTCGTTTGTGTCAATTTATTTCTGCTTGCTATTCAAGTCTGTGGATCAGTCTTTGGTGGGAAACTGTGTTGGATGCATTTGTACTGTCCAGAAAGATGCAGTCAGCCTATCCTTGTCTTGCTTTGTCTCAGTAACTGGCATCGAACTCCAGAAGACCGACCGGACTTTATCTTCCATCTTTGACGCCATGTTGGCTTTCACTGATAGTTTATCCTCTCTTGGTGATCCAGTATTCTCCTGACACACTTTTCTATTCATTATTATGGAAAATATGCGTACCGGTAATACTGGCTTGTAGCTTAGCACCCCCTGTCTTTTCCCGTCTTAAATACTGAGATTATATTAGCCACCTTCCAGTTATCCAATAGTTGATAAAGAATTAGACACGTGTACAACATCTGGGTATCTTTATTTGTAGACGTTTTGCTATCCAGTGACAAAACGGTTACAAATAAAGATACCCAAATGTTGCACGTGTCTAAATTTTTATCTACTATCCAGTAGTTTTCTCGTCTCTTGAAGGTCTTTGTTATTGCTTCATATAGTGCTTCTGCGTCTTCAGTTACTGCCTCTTGAAGTATGTCATTGTGTTTTATTTCTTTTGCTATGTACAATTCCTTAAGTGTCTTCATCGTTTCGTATGTTGCACATATTTTTGTGTAGCATAAGTTGATCTATCATTTCTTGCTCTTTTATGAATACCTCCCCAGATTTTGTGTAGTTCTTCACATACACGTTTGTTGAGTGGTCTTAGTATTTCTTCCTTCCTGCTTGATCTTCTACACTTGTTTACCTGTGTATCTACGAAGTAGGTTTGGTTCAGATTTAGTCTTTTCTGCTCTACCGTATTTAAATTGTCTCTTTACCTTCGTACTCTTTTCATAGTTGTTCCTAGCTCTCTTGTTTACCTCCCAGTGTTATGTCCTATGTTTTGTGTTTGTTCCACTTTATTTTGGCCTTTCTCTGTTCTTCCCACAAGCCTATTTTCTTTGTATTTTGTCTCTCCCTTGTTTGGTGTAACTCTTGCCTCTATATTTCATGTCTAGTATTTCCCTCATCACCTGCGCGGTCTTGTCTTCAAGTTCTCTTTCCCAGTAAACTTTGAGGAAATTTCTCCTGTGTTCACAGTCTCCTCCTCTGTTGTCTAGCTTGTCAAATCTTAGTATCAAGTGATAACTTGCATGTGGTATCCCATAGTCAGGTTTCACTTCTGTTTGTTTCTCTTGAAGTGTGATTATTAAATTTAGTCATTCTAGTTCATCTCTGCCTTTCATTTTTGTATCTTCTCTTACGTGTTTGCTCGTAAAGTTTCCATAGCTGTTTGAATTGACTTTGCTCTTCATATTCCTGGCCCCCTCTCAGGGTCCTACACTTACCAGTAAATTTTTCTGTGAGCAAATAACGTATGACTAGAAGCTTTATATTTGACCTGCTTGCTTGCTGTGCTGCTGTTGGCAGTATTCTAATTGCTGTACTCTTGTTCTCACACTTCGTTCTTGGCCTGCTGTTCACTGGAGGATCGTATGTTACTGCTGTTGTCACCTACAACCCACCTATCAACAGCGTTGCTGCTGTGTAGTCTTTAAACTCTGCAAAATTTAAGTTTGTCATCTCCTCGGTCTCTAGTCATAGCTTACCGTAAGTGTCATTCCTCTTTGTCGCCTCTGTGACAGCTACAATGTGTGGTTGATATACTTTTATGTATTTCCTGTCTTAGCTTTCCACTTTAGTTGGTCATCCTATACACATTTAAGTGTTGCACTCTGATTCTTGTGTCTCTCTTGGTATGTGATGATTATTCTGTTACTGTCTTTCAGTTTAGTTTTGGCAGTTGCCGAGTGCAAGTGTTTTTGCGAGACACTGGCAAGTGTTGCTATGGAACACTGACAAGTATTACTATGGGACACTGGCAAGTGTTGCTATGGAACATTGACAAGTATTACTATGGGACACTGACAAGTGTTGCTATGGAACACCGAGTAGGACTCAGGGGTTGGGGGGTAGTCGTATATACTTTTTATTGCCTGTGATCATAACCGCTACTGGAGAGTTTTCCTCTTGTACAGATGGGTTCTTTTCTGCTACTGCCCCTTCTCTTTTTACTTCCCTATTCTTTCCCCATTCATTCTGTTCTCATTATCTCTCCCTTGCTTTCCTCAGTCTCGTTTGATGAAAATTGCATCGAGTCATACATCAGGGGATTACCAATAGATCCCTGACCCCTGGCTGTCTTCAAGAGGGACTGGGACAGATACTTAGTCAGTATCCGATCAGCCGGGCTGTGGTTCGTACGTTGGACTACGTGCTGCCAGCACTAACAGCTTGGTTGGTCAGATCCTGATAAAACGCGGGGGAGCACAGAAAGTTCTTCATAATTCTCTTCATCGTGGTTTCATATCTTGCAGCTTCCTCTTGCTTGTCCAAGCCAAGAACAGTCAGGCTCCTTTCCCACTCAGTTCCTTCCCACTCAGTTCCTTCCCACTCAGTTCCTTCCCACTCAGTTCCTTTCCCTATTTTCGTGTACTTCCTCTTCTTCCTTTTCTGTTTTCATTTCTAATTTATGCTCTTCTGCCACGTCCACTCCTCCATGATGTGTCTTGAGCTGTTTTGCATATGCCTCCCAGGCTTCCATGTCTCCTGGTGTGTGTGTGTGTGTGTGTGTGTGTGTGTGTGTGTGTGTGTGTGTGTGTGTGTACACACACACCAATTTGTGTTTGCAGGGATTGAGTCTTGAATCTAAGCTCAGTTTATTAAACTTCGTTAGTCGTCGTTACTGATTTCTAACCGACGCTCTGTCGTACCTACTCATAAAACTATGCAGGAGGTTTACCTCCACCAGGTTCATATCCAGCTCATTCCATAGCATCCTGTGACTGAAAAAGTACTGAACATTCTTGATTCATCTCTTCATTATGTAATAGGACCGACATATCGCACGGTTTATGCGCTGCTCTGGTGATGTGTTCGGTGTGATGTTGACCCCCTGAACCAGTATTTCGTCATTGTAGTGCATCGCATTCCAATCTCCAATCTTCTGTTTTCTTTCCCTATCTGTTGTTTCCCTTTTCACTTCCTCAGATTGACCTCTAACAGCCAGTTCTGTGACCACTACAACATGACCTCCAGGGTGACGGTCCTTCGTTCAAAAGATCTCAAATGTTTCTTGCAATTAATTTACCTGTGTTAAGAGCAGAAGTGGACCTAGAACTGATCCTCGTTGATCCACTGGAACATATCCCCGCTCACACTTGTAGTTTGTGGATCACGTAGCAGTGGATCATCATAGTAAGCTATGTTACTCCTTACTGGAGGGCACTTACAGCAACCAGTGCCCCGTGAGGCTCTACACCAGCAACCAGTGCCCCGTGAGGCTCTACATCAGCAACCAGTGCCCCGTGAGGCTCTACACCAGCGACCAGTGCCCCGTGAGGCTCTACACCAGCGACCAGTGCCCCGTGAGGCTCTACACCAGCAACCAGTGCCCCGTGAGGCTCTACACCAGCAACCAGTGCCCCGTGAGGCTCTACACCAGCAACCAGTGCCCCGTGAGGCTCTACACCAGCAACCAGTGCCCCGTGAGGCTCTACACCAGCAACCAGTGCCCCGTGAGGCTCTACACCACAACAACCAGTGCCTCGCGAGGCTCCACCACAACAACCAGTGCCCGGCGAGGCTCCACCACAACCAGCAGCAGTGCCAAGCGGAGCATCAGCATGCAGGCACTGTGCCAGGCTGGGGGACCTGACCATCAATCATGTGGGCAGCCACATTATTTTTGCTGTTTAGAATATGCCAGGAGTGGTCTGTGGGGCATCATGACCGAGGTAATAGAGCAATTACAGTGTTACGACACTGTAATATATTCAGGGTATGTGAGGAGGGCATTGTGCTGCCCAGGGCAACGGCCATCGTACTGGCTGCGCTCGTACTAGCTACCCTTGAAGTGACTGCCCTCCTACTAGCTGCCTTTGTCGTGGCTACCCTCGTACTAGCTACCCTCGTACTGGCTACCCTCGTACTAGCTACCCTCATACTAGTTACCTTCGTACTAGTTACCCTCGTACTGGCTCCCCTCGTACTGGCTCCCTTCGTATTGGCTACCCTCGTACTAGCTCCCCTTGTGCTAGCTCCCCTCGTACTAGCTACCTTCGTATTAGCTACCCTCGTACTAGCTCCCCTCGTACTAGCTTCCCTCGTACTAGCTACCCTCGTACTAACTAGCTCTCCTAGCACTAGCTCCACTCGTACTAGCTCCCCTCGTACTAGTTCCCCTCGTACTAGCTCCCCTCGTACTAGCTACCTTCGTATTAGCTACCCTCGTACTAGCTCCCCTCGTACTAGCTACCCTCGTACTAACTAGCTCTCCTAGCACTAGCTCCCCTCGTACTAGCTCTCGTACTAGCTCCCCTCGTACTAGCTACCCTCGTATTAGCTCTCGTACTAGCTGCCCTCGTACTAGCTACCCTCGTACTAGTTATCGTACTAGCTACCCTCGTACTAACTCCCCTCGTACTAGCTCCCCTCTTACTAGCTCCCCTCGTACTAGCTCCCTTCGTACTACCCTCGTACAAGCTTCCCTCGTACTAGCTCTCCTCGTACTAGCTCCCCTCGTACTAGCTCCCCTCGTACAAGCTACCACAGTACTAGCTCCCCTCGTACTAGCTCCCCTCGTACAAGCTACCCCTCGTACAAGCTACCCTCGTACTAGCTACCCTCGTACTAGTTCCCCTCGTACTAACTACCCTCGTACTAGCTACCCTCGTACTAGCTCTCGTACTAGCTACCCTTGTACTGGCTACCCTCGTACTAGCTACCCTCGTACTAGCTCCTCTCGTACTGGCTACCCTAGTACTAGCTACCCTCGTACTAGTTACCCTCCTACTAGTTACCCTCGTACTAGCTACTCTCGTACTAGCTACCTTTGTACTGGCTACCCTAGTACTGGCTACCCTCGTACTAGTTTCCCTCGTACTAGCTACCCTTGTACTAGCTCCCCTCGTACTAGCTCCCCTCGTACTAGCTACCCTCGCACTAGCTCCTGTCGTACTAGCTACCCTCGCACTAGCTACCCTCGCACTAGCTAGCCTCGTACTAGCTACCCTCGTACTAGTTCCCCTCGTACTAGTTCCCCTCGTACTAGCTATCCATCTTACAAGCTCCCCTCGTACTAGATCCCCTCGTACTAGCTACCCATCATACTAGCTCCCCTCGTACTAGCTACCCTGGTACTTGCTACCCTCGTACTAGCTACCCTCGTACTAGCTACCCTCGTACTAGTTCCCCTCGTACTAGCTATCCATCTTACTAGCTCCCCTCGTACTGGCTACCCTTGTACTGGCTACCCTCGTACTAGCTACTCTCGTATTGGCTACCCTCGTACTAGTTCCCCTCGTACTAGCTACCCTCGTACTAGCTACCCATCTTACTAGCTCCCCTCGTACTAGCTACCCTGGTACTGGCTACCCTCGTACTAGCTACCCTCGTACTAGTTCCCCTCGTACTAGCTACCCTGGTACTGGCTACCCTCGTACTAGCTACTCTCGTACTGGCTACCCTCGTACTAGTTCCCCTCGTACTAGCTACCCTCGTACTAGCTACCCATCTTACTAGCTCCCCTCGTACTAGCTCCCCTCGTACTAGCTCCCCTCGTACTGGCTACTCTCGTACTAGCTCCCCTCGTACTAGCTACTCGTACTAGCTACCCTCGTACTAGCTACTCTCGTACTAGCTACCCATCTTACTAGGTACCCTCGTACTAGCTACACGTACTAGCTACACTCGTACTTGCTACCCTCGTACTGGCTACCCTCGTACTAGCTATCCTCGTACTAGCTATCCTCGTACTAGCTATCCTCGTACTAGCTACCGTCGTACTAGCTCCCCTCGTACTGGCTACCCTCGTACTAGCTACCCTCGTACTGGCTACCCTCGTACTAGCTACCCTCGTACTGGCTACCCTCGTACTGGCTACCCTCGTACTGGCTACCCTCGTACTGGCTCCCCTCGTACTGGCTACCTTCGTACTAGCTACCTTCGTACTAGCTACCCTCGTACCAGCTGCCCTCGTACTAGCTACCCTCGTACCAGCTACCCTCGTACCAGCTGCCCTCGTACTAGCTACCCTCGTACCAGCTGCCCTCGTACTAGCTACCCTCGTACTAGCTACCCTCTTTATTACAGTAATTTTCCTACGCAGATTCGACGGGAATTTCTGGACGTTGGTAGTAAAGTTGTAAATACTTTTTATTTTATTTTTAGTTAGTTACAGATATTTATAAAATTATTTACTTACCTTCATGTAAGACTATTAGAAGTAGTAGTGGCGCCGCGTCTGGGATGCTTTTAGGAAGAACGTTCATTTTTGCACGAACTGCTCACACGTCGTGAGAGAATGGTTATCTACATTTCTGTATTGACATAATCAGGTCAACCAAGCTGTGGTGAACACGTGGGTCATTAGGTCACCACCAGCAGCAGCCTGGTTGACCAGTTTAACACCAGACGAGCCTGGCCCATGGCCGGGCTCCAGGAGTAGAAAAGCACTCTGAACTCATCAAAGGTAAAGGTACCCCCCACTTGACTTCGAAGAAGCCGGTGATAGCACGCCTGTGCACTCTGCCCAAGACCCAGACTAGTGGAAAGCCATGGTCACCAAGATTTGCAAGAAACCACTGTCTCGTGCCTTAAATACTCTGTGGAAATTCTGGACATGGGTGTCATCTCAGTTATTAAAAAAACACTGGCATAGCCCCACTTTATGAAGGTGGTCGTAAAGCACTCAGAAAAAAATGTAAACCGGTAACGCTGACATACCTTAATACCAAGATTTTTGAGTCATTGAGAAGGAAGATTGTTAGCACGTCAACTGACAACAAATGCACAACCCGGGGCAGCGTGGGTTCAGTAATAATGGTACAATTACCGACAAAATGTTAGGTAAATGGACACAGATGCAACTAATGTGACATTTTATTTTGGCAACGTTTCACTCTCCAGCATTGTCGCGCCAAGGTAAACAATGCAGAGGCAAACCATACCACGGACGGGGATAGAACCCGTGGGTTCTATCCCCGTCCGTGGTATGGTTTGTTTGCAATCGTGTCATTACGATTTCGTGAGTAATGCAGAGGCACAGAGGATGTTATATAAGGAACATAGTGAGTTGTAAATGGAACATAAAGGCCGCAGTACTTCCGTTGGCCATGTTAGTAGTGGTAGTAGTAGTAGTAGTCGTGGTAGTAGTAGTAGAGGTAATTTTTCATTATGTGATGAAACGGTTCGTTGTTTTATGGAGAACTCGTTCTGATGCTACTAAAAATAACGATGGTGGACAAGTATCTTCAGCAGGTGCCGGATCAACCTGGCCCATCACCGACCTTCGGGAGTAGAGAGACTCTCGGAACTCACCAAAAGTGCCTTTATTCTGTTTAACACTGAAATGGTACGAACCTTCTCCATTCTCATATCTACCAAGTTGACCATTTCTCTTGTGTATGATTTACTTAAGGTGAAAACCAAGTTCATTTGCGCTGGTTCGTCCCCTGCTCAAATTTTTTGTTTCATTGACACATTGTGTCATAAAAAAATCAGTATTACTCTTTATGTATCTTTCCCATCCCCATGTCCCTTGTGGATGCCAGTTCTCTGTTACTTCGTGACTATAATTTACCCGTGACCAGTAGCTTTACCTTGATCCTCCTTACTCTGTTGTTGCTCTGTTGTTCTAGTTGTACTTTTGCGTCGGTCTCCCGTTGTTCGAGGGAAAAAGAGAGAAGAGTTGTAAATCACTGTTATTTCCTATTGTCGTTCTTGGTATTTCGTCTATTGTATAATTAATGTAAGGGCCAGTGTTGACGTTTAACAGCTTTTTAAAACTCCACTCTATATTTAACATTAGTGCCGCCACCTCTTCGTTTCTCCTGCTGCCTCTCCTCTCAGAACGAGGTCGTTCTCTGGTTATAATGTACTGGCCCTGGTTATAATGTACTGGCCCTGGTTATAATGTACTGGCCCTGGTTATAATGTACTGGCCATAGTTATAATGTATTGGCCTTGGTTATAATGTACTGGCTGCGGTTATCCTAGAGAATTCTGATTTCTGAGAAGTATAATATGTTGGGGTGTGTGTGTGTGTGTGTACTCACCTAATTGTACTCACCTAATTGTGGTTGCAGGGGTCGAGACTCAGCTCCTGGCCCCGCCTCTTCACTGATCGCTACTGGATCCTCTCTCTCTCTGCTTCCTGAGCTTTGTCATACCTCTTCTTAAAACTATGTATGGTTCCTGCCTCCACTACTTCACTTGCTAGGCTATTCCACTTGCTGACAACTCTATGACTGAAGAAATACTTCCTAACGTCCCTGTGACTCGTCTGAGTCTTCAGCTTCCAGTTGTGACCCCTTGTCCCTGTGTCCCCTCTCTGGAACATCCTATCTCTGTCCACCTTGTCTATTCCCCGCAGTATCTTGTATGTCGTTATCATGTCTCCCCTGACCCTTCTGTCCTCCAGTGTCGTCAGTCCGATTTCCCTTAACCTTTCCTCGTACGACATTCCCTTGAGCTCTGGGACTAGCCTTGTTGCAAACCTTTGTACTTTCTCTAACTTCTTGACGTGCTTGACCAGGTGTGGGTTCCAGACTGGTGCTGCATACTCCAGTATGGGCCTAACATACACAGTGTACAGTGTCTTGAACGATTCCTTATTGAGGTATCGGAACGCTATTCTCAGGTTTGCCAGGCGCCCGTATGCTGCAGCGGTTATTTGGTTGATGTGTGCCTCCGGTGATGTACTCGGTGTTATGGTCACCCCAAGGTCTTTCTCCCTGAGTGAGGTCTGTAGTCTTTGTCCACCTAGCCTATATTCTGTCTGCGGTCTTCTTTGCCCCTCCCCAATCTTCATGACTTTGCATTTGGCTGGATTGAATTCGAGGAGCCAGTTACTGGACCACATGTCCAGCCTCTCCAGGTCTCTTTGCAGTCCTGCCTCATCCTCGTCCGATTTAATTCTTCTCATCAACTTCACGTCATCTGCGAACAGGGACACTTCAGAGTCTATTCCTTCCATCATGTCGTTCACATATATCAAAAATAGCACTGGTCCTAGAACTGACCCCTGTGGGACCCCGCTCGTAACAGGCGCCCACTGTGATACCTCTTCACGTACCATGACTCGTTGCTGCCTCCCTGTCAGGTATTCCCTTATCCATTGCAGTGCCCTTCCTTTTATGTGTGCCTGATCCTCCAGCTTCTGCACTAATCTCTTGTGGGGAACTGTGTCAAAGGCCTTCCTGCAGTCTAGGAAAACGCAATCTACCCAACCCTCTCTCTCGTGTCTTACTTCTGTTACCTTGTCATAAAACTCCAGGAGGTTTGTGATACAAGATTTGCCTTCCATGAACCCATGCTGGTTTTCATTTATAATCTTGTTCCTTTCCAGGTGTTCGACCACTCTCCTCCTGATAATCTTCTCCATGACTTTGCACACAATACATGTCAGAGACATGTATGTGTATGTGTGTGTGTGTGTGTGTGTGTGTGTGTGTACGTGTACTCTCCATCTGCAAGTGACCATTAATTGCTGTGACGAAAGGCAATTACCGTAGCCTTGAAAGGTGAGCTGCCAGGGGTGGAAGAGATAAAGACACCTTGTGTCTCCTTGTGTTACCTGCGTCCTGTGATCACCTTCACCACCACAGCTCGTACCTTGTTAACTGGAGGATTACCACCCACCTTATTAAGTCATTAACATTCTTCGTGTAAGACTGGGGCACCGAGAGGGGGGGGGGGAGAAACGAGAACTTGTGAGTTCAGAGATGGCAAGAGAAAGAAAATGAGAAAGAAAGAACTGCATTTAATATGAGACATTCGAACTGGATGCATAATCCAGGTGAAAGAGAGGACAAAAAAGCCATGAATGAAATTGAAATATACTCAAAATACTTTATCTCATACGTAAAATCTTTTTTTAAAAATATCTAATTTCGAGCTCTTGTTTTAAGGAGATGGAACCTATACTGATGACAAAGAAATAAGTGAAAAGCTGAAGTAACAATACGACTGTTGTGTTCAGTAAGTCATTAATCAGCGTAAAGATGGACAAAGCAAAGGAAATTTTCACGAGACTTAAAACACTGCTGACATCTGCATAATTTCTGACGTAACCCGTAACCTCCACTCGACTTGGAAAACGCTGGTAGCATGCCACTGCACTTCTCAGCACCAAAATGGTGGAATTCTGTGTTCATCAAGAATGCAAGGAACCACTGTCTTGTGCCTTCAATATTCAATGGAGAAGGTTCTGGGACATTGGAGTCATCCCACACGGTCATTAAAAAACTAATGACCCCACTCATACGTCCAACCTTATCAGAATAAACCATCCACGGGCGGGGTTAGAACCCGCGATCAGAGAGTCTTAAACTCCAGACCGACGCGTTAGCTAACGCGTCGGTCTGGAGTTTAGGACTCTCTGATCGTGGGTTCTAACCCCGCCCGTCCCATAGTATGATTTGTTTGCAATCGTGTCATTACGATTTCGTGAGTCTTATCAGAATCTTGGAAAGTGTTTTAAAAAACAAGATGTACAGCATGGATGTACAATAATTACACAATATGGAGTAACCTTTTTTTAAGAGCACGTAGCTTTTTGCCTCTCGGTTACTGGTCTGTTATTACATAGTCTTGGATCCTCTGCGAGACACAGTGCAGATGTAGTGTACTCAGACTTTGCACAGAAGCTTTGTACACGTGTAACCATGGGATAACAGCGTACAGAATAAGTTCATAAGGAATAAATCGAAAAGAGGGCAAATGTATACTTAACTTCTTGACAAATAGAACGTAAATTTGAGCAGTTTAATTAGAGGCTTCAAGCTGTGTTCTTCGAGTCAGGGTAGTCACCCCATTTCTCATTGTCGTCCTCATATCCAACATAGACAGAGACATAAATCATAGCGTCATTCTTTGTCGACAGTATTGGAACCTGTATGAGTGGCATCCATTGAGGACACGGCAAACCTCCAGGGTGATATAAACCAAGTCTTCCAGTAGACCACTGATAACAATTTGATGTCCAATGAGGACAAATTTAAGTTACTCCGCTATGGAAAATTTGAGGAAATAAAAACTAGAACGGAGTAGAAAAACTCAGATCACTCGGTACAGTGGAACATTAACGTAGGGTTTTTTTAATAGTTTATGACTACATACTTTACCTTCAAGGATCACAACATATCATTATCACAATAATAATAATAATAATAATAATAATAATAATTTCTACGTGTACATGTAAAAGGGTATACGGGTCTAGCTGACATCCATGACATACACATTAGAAAGGCCTTTTTTATGAAAAGTTTCTGGCAAATTAAGTCATTTTTTTTCCCCAAAATGCGACCCACACCAGTCAAACAAACACCCAGGTACCTATTTTAACTATAGGTGAACGGCACGGGTCCCTTTAAAGGAAAAACATATCCTAATTTTCCAACCTTACCGGAGATGGGCCCCGGACCCATGTGTGAGCTGAGTGCATAGCAGCGAGCAAAGGGAATAAAGTAATGAAAAACACTTTTAAGTAACTCGAACGTACCTTTGGGAATGTAGACGAGAACATATGCCCAAAATTTTACATTTAAAAAATTCTAGGATTGTCCCAACCCTGCAAGAAAAAATCACTCATTGTTAAAGCAAGACAAATCGCATGGGGTGCAAAAATACCACGATAAAAAACAGTGGCTCTTGAGTAAAAGAAAAAACTCAATATTGAAAGGGGTAAAAAGACTCAAGATCCCCCATCATACATTATAGACCCCTAGCTGTCATAAAGAAGGAATTTCAGTTCCTGAAGTCGTATTTATCAGACGGGCTGTGGTCCCTCCCTTGGACTACTGGGGCTAACACCTGAACCCATTTTTATAACGCCATCACCCGGGAAGCTGTCTGGGACCAGGCAGGGGGGTCAGTGACCCCAAAAATTCACAAGAAAGTTTTAGATAACCCATTTTAAAAACCTTACCTGAAACGTCAAGAAAATAATATTTGTTGAGTTAAGGGGAAACTTGATAAATTGATAGACAGTTACAAAAAGTAGGGGTGATGCTAAAGGTTTTTTGGGAAAGGTGTGGCGCAAATGGGATGAAAGGAAAGGATTTTGGGGGGGTTTTGACGGAAGGGGGATGTTGATGGGGTTGAGGGAAAGGTGGATGTTGAGGGGGGTTTGGGAGGGAAAGGTGGATTTTGAGTGGGGTTCGGACAGAGGGTGGAGGGGGGGTGTTGGAGCCAGTATTAAGGCCATGGGGCACATTCCTGTTGTTGGCAGTGACCCGTGCGGGCACTTGTGCCCCTCCCTCTTGCCTGCCCTCCCACCTACTTACCCCTGCCCAACCACACCTACACCCCCTTTTCTTTTTTTCACTTTCTTCTATCCCACTCCTCTTAGTCATTTTCCCCTTCCCCACCTTTCACTTTGTCCCCTTTCATTCCACCCCTTACTTTCTACATCTTACTTAGTCCTTATCCCTTAATCATTTTCCCTTAGTCCCTTTACCTTAGTCATCTCTTGCATCTCTTATATTTTCCCCTCATTCCTAAGTAGCCTTCTGTTTTTCTTTTCTCCCCCTCCCTCCCCATTGCTCTTCCCCGAGTCGTCTTCCCACAAGCCAAGCGGTGAATGGAGCCTCTGTTTGACAGGCTCCGGTAATGACCTTGGTTAATTTTTTTCCACAGGACTGGTTCAGGCTTCGAGGATCAAGGTTCTTACTGATGAAGGTCTTTACTGACGAGCTGAAGATCGATGGTTGCGTTAACTTTGTGGTCATGACAGGAGAGGACTCGTGTTGTACACAAGTTACCAAGCAAATCCTGTGTCTTCACTAAGTAATTTGTTCATGATTATGACCATGTATGTAGGTGTAGGTGGTTAATTTACTTTGTAACTTGGTCATGAGTGTGACCAGATCTACCTGGAGTTCATTACCTTCGTACCTTGTTCAGCTATCAAAATTCTGTGGCCCAGTCCCAGGACCCATTATATACCTGTGTAATCTTCTGACTGCCGCCCAAAGGATGGGTATGGGATGCAGAAAGATAAATTAACAACTCCACTATGAAGTTCCATGTAATCCTTGTTAGTCTTTTACTGAGAGCTGTGTTTGGTTGGGCCACATTTCGCTATCTACTCGATCTCTCACTGTGCTCTTTAGGCCCCTATTCTAATTTGCTATTATGTACTCTGTGATCTAAAAGATCCTGGAGTGGCTAGCCCATATTTACGCTCGACGAAAGGGCGTGTTTGGGATTCGTCCAGGATCCGGGAAATGAGTGTGCAGATGCCGAGGCAAAGGCTGCTATATCAAATTGGTATTGCAGCAGATTTCTGGTGGTGTCCTTATGACCTACATACATTAATGCCATCAGGTAATGGTGGGCCCTACAGACAAGCACCATCTTACACAGGCATTGATATTAGGTGGGTTATTAATTAGACACGTGTGCACCATCTGGGTATCACTATTTGTATACGTTTCGATATCAATACAAATTCAGTGACATAATGGGAAGACTGTAGAACTATATACAGAAGACGAGGTAGTCAGTCCCTCAGCCTGGAAGTTGGTGATGAGCACTGTGGTGCTGAGAGACTGATTACCTTGTCTTGTACACAAATAACCCCCACATAGGAAAGAGGAGCTTACGACGACGTTTCGGTCCGACTTTGACCATTTACAAAGTCTTATGCTTACAGTTCAACAATCTTCCCATTATGTCCTTAAATTTGCACTGATAAAACCACTGGATGGCGAAACGTCTACAAATAAAGCTACCCAGATGTTGCACATATCTAATTTTTTTTATCTTGTCAGTATTGTATACTATGACGCATTATGTGGGTCTGTCTCTCTCTCCTCTTTCAACAAGACTCCCCTCAAGGAAGGTTCCTTGATGTTGGTGAGGGGCTCTTGATTTAGGGAATTGGATCTGTCCTCCAGTTCCCCGAATTAAGCCTGAATGCCTTCCACATCTTCCCCCCCCCCCCAGGCGCTGTATAATCCTCCGGGTTTAGCGCTTCCCCCTTGATTAATAATAATTTCAACAAGACTCGTCATTGTTAGACAATTTTCAGTAGATAATTTGACGTGCACGAGCGCGCACACCTCAGTGTCAAACTGATAGCTCGCTGTTGGCTGAGAGACAGATTTCAGTGTCGGCCTTTTCGCCTTTTCAGTTTTTTTTTAGAATCTCTTAATATTAAAAATTAGATTTCTATTTAAACTTGTTTGAATATTTATTTTTCGTCTGTGTGTGTGATTTTTTTTAATTTTATCCTGTGTTTTTATGTTTGTGTTTACGTTTTATTGTGGCAACGTTTCGCTCTCCAGGAGCTTTGTCAAGCCTGGAGGGCGAAACGTTGCCACAATAAAATGTCACATTAGTTGCATTTGTGTTCTTTTACTTAACATATTGTCGGTAATCCTAGCAATATTAATACAGTCTTGTACTACGTCTTGCTCGCTTATCTTCACCTCTCTCACATAACTTTCTCAGTCCATCAGTTCACACCAGACCTCTCAGTGTTAGGTCTCATAAGTAAGGCTCGCGTCAAGGCAGTTTTATTTTATATAAATGGAGCACTAAAGCAAACTTCTCCATTTAGAATACCTGTACCTCCTAAACCCAGCCTCAACACCCTAGGATTTGACCCCTTCAGGGGGCATTTCTGGGTGAAGATGAAATTGTCATTGGAAAATTTACCTTCCACTGCAATTGACGACGCGATCAGGTCCCTTCACAATCGAATAATTGATGCTACTAATGCAACTTGCCAATTAGCTTCCACCAAGATCTACCAACAATATAAACCTACGAGGGAAATTAGAGACGGTATGAGAAATTATCAAACAGAATGTCGAAGGCATCTTCAAACGCGGCAACCACCAGTAGCTACATTGTATAGATTGAGGCAAGAATTAATTACCATGATTAGTCATCACAAGTGTGACTTATGGAAATTGCTAGTTCTAAAAACTAATCATTATAAACGAGAGCCTGCAAAATTTTGGAGTAAGATTCGGAAACTTTTAGGTGCAAAACACAAGGCTCCTACCTACCTGATTCATACCTTCACTGATGATGATGATGAAGAGGTTGAGATTAAACTGGATGATCCACAGGACCAGGCTAATTTGATGGGTGATGTTTGGGAGAAAATTCTCTCCCACAATAACAGTCGTCGATTTAACAATAATCACTACCAGTTGGTAGATGAATGAAGAGATGAAAACTTAGATGATCTACAACCACTACCTTCTATCGATAATTCAACTCTTGAAGACGCCCACCCGCTTACTAGACCTATCACACTACTTGAGATGAGTCAGGTTATTGGAAGAATGCGAAATAGAGCCCCTGGCCTCTCTGGAATAACAAACAAAGTTCCTACCCAGAAATTGTAAACAGTCCTTGGTTAATATCTTTAATGCCATCTTGGCCTCAGGACATTTTCCAGTTGTTTTTAAGACTGCTAGGATGATCTTTCTTGCTAAACCCAATAAAGACATCCATCAACCAGAAAACTATAGACCTATATCCTTACTTGAAGTCACTGGGAAAGTTCTTGAAAAGATCATTTCCAACAGAATGAACTACTATATGGAGTTCAATCACCTTTTTACTGAAAAACAGTTTGGCTTTAGAACACAGAGGAACCCATCATGCAATAAATATTATTTTTGATACTGTAGCGAGTCTAAAACATCAGGGCAACCTTGCACTAATTGCCACCAGAGATGTTCATAAAGCTTTTGATAGCTTATGGCATGATGGTCTTATACACAAACTTATTGACCTACCTGACCATAACTGGACATTTCTCAGATTAATATATAACTTCTTAATTCAAAGAAAAATAATTCCTACCTTTCATGGCAGGTCAACAGAGCCTTTTATACCGACAGCTGGTGTCCCACAAGGTTCTTGTCTTAGTCCAGTTCTATACAGTATTTATGTGAATGATCTTCCTCAACCAGAATTTAATGATACAATTATAACGCAATTTGCAGATGATGTTATCCATGTCGTCTCGTCCACTCCTGTAACAGGAAAATACAAATATGAAAGAGCCATAGAAAAAATTAATATTGAACTTCGTCGAACATCCAATTGGGAAAAGAAATGGAAAATTACGACTAACCTGACAAAGTCCTGGTTAGCACGATAGGATGTTTTGCATCAACCATCGAAGATAAAGGAGGTATCTCCATCAGAGGTACACCTGTAGCCATTAGAAATCCTAACAAGATCTTGGGATATGAAATAGACAGACATCTCACGTCAATAAAAAGATCAACATAGCCAAAGCCGGTCTTAGCAGTCTCTTTAGATTTAATCAAGCCCCTTCACATGTCAAAAAACATCTGTATAAAATGATAAGACCAATACTCGAATACCCATGTCTCTCAATGTCGTTAACAACAAAGATCAACATGCTAAAGTTGCAACGGGTCCAGAATAGAGATCTCAGCTTTATTACGGGCACCAGGAGGAGAGAGAGTCAAAATGGCAGATTTACACGTACAACAGGATATTACTGCCTTAAATGTGCGCCTTGATACGCTGAAGAAGGGAGAACTCTATGCAATGCAAGAACTCTACATACCAGATAGAGAACATCCTCTCTAAATTGAAAATACCACTAACTATATCATTAATACTCCTCCTCACAGGACCCAAAGAATGACTCTCCCACAGAGGGTCCGTCGCTCCATCCATAAAGACGATTACCATCGACCAATGATCTTGAGCAACCTCCCAGCAGATGAAGACGATTGGGTAACACCAGAACCCTTGTATGTCTACTAAGAAAATCATCGCCCCCAATTAGAGAGATATCTTATATAACATTCTACCGTTAAAATTATGCTACATTTACTATGGCGGGACACCACCTTGTAAGAAACTAACGTGTCAAGTAATTCTTTACAAACTGTCCAGATTACAGACTTTTTTTTTTTTTTATTATCACACCGGCCGATTCCCACCAAGGCAGGGTGGCCCGAAAAAGAAAAACTTTCACCATCATTCACTCCATCACTGTCTTGCCAGAAGGGTGCTTTACACTACAGTTTTTAAACTGCAACATTAACACCCCTCCTTCAGAGTGCAGGCACTGTACTTCCCATCTCCAGGACTCAAGTCCGGCCTGCCGGTTTCCCTGAATCCCTTCATAAATGTTACTTTGCTCACACTCCAACAGCACGTCAAGTATTAAAAACCATTTGTCTCCATTCACTCCTATCAAACACGCTCAAGCATGCCTGCTGGAAGTCCAAGCCCCTCGCACACAAAACCTCCTTTACCCCCTCCCTCCAACCCTTCCTAGGCCGACCCCTACCCCGCCTTCCTTCCACTACAGACTGATACACTCTTGAAGTCATTCTGTTTCGCTCCATTCTCTTACATGTCCGAACCACCTCAACAACCCTTCCTCAGCCCTCTGGACAACAGTTTTGGTAATCCCGCACCTCCTCCTAACTTCCAAACTACGAATTCTCTGCATTATATTCACACCACACATTGCCCTCAGACATGACATCTCCACTGCCTCCAGCCTTCTCCTCGCTGCAACATTCATCACCCCACGCTTCACACCCATATAAGAGCGTTGGTAAAACTATACTCTCATACATTCCCCTCTTTGCCTCCAAGGACAAAGTTCTTTGTCTCCACAGACTCCTAAGTGCACCACTCACTCTTTTTCCCTCATCAATTCTATGATTCACCTCATCTTTCATAGACCCATCCGCTGACACGTCCACTCCCAAATATCTGAATACGTTCACCTCCTCCATACTCTCTCCCTCCAATCTGATATTCAATCTTTCATCACCTAATCTTTTTGTTATCCTCATAACCTTACTCTTTCCTGTATTCACCTTTAATTTTCTTCTTTTGCACACCCTACCAAATTCATCCACCAATCTCTGCAACTTCTCTTCAGAATCTCCCAAGAGCACAGTGTCATCAGCAAAGAGCAGCTGTGACAACTCCCACTTTGTTGTGTGATTCTTTATCTTTTAACTCCACGCCTCTTGCCAAGACCCTCGCATTTACTTCTCTTACAACCCCATCTATAAATATATTAAACAACCACGGTGACATCACACATCCTTGTCTAAGGCCTACTTTTACTGGGAAAAAATTTCCCTCTTTCCTACATACTCTAACTTGAGCCTCACTATCCTCGTAAAAACTCTTCACTGCTTTCAGTAACCTACCTCCTACACCATACACTTGCAACATCTGCCACATTGCCCCCCTATCCACCCTGTCATACGCCTTTTCCAAATCCATAAATGCCACAAAGACCTCTTTAGCCTTATCTAAATACTGTTCACTTATATGTTTCACTGTAAACACCTGGTCCACACACCCCCTACCTTTCCTAAAGCCTCCTTGTTCATCTGCTATCCTATTCTCCGTCTTACTCTTAATTCTTTCAATTATAACTCTACCATACACTTTACCAGGTACACTCAACAGACTTATCCCCCTATAATTTTTGCACTCTCTTTTATCCCCTTTGCCTTTATACAAAGGAACTATGCATGCTCTCTGCCAATCCCTAGGTACCTTACCCTCTTCCATACATTTATTAAACAATTGCACCAACCACTCCAAAACTATATCCCCACCTGCTTTTAACATTTCTATCTTTATCCCATCAATCCCGGCTGCCTTACCCCCTTTCATTTTACCTACTGCCTCACGAACTTCCCCCACCTCACAACTGGCTCTTCCTCACTCCTACAAGATGTTATTCCTCCTTGCCCTATACACGAAATCACAGCTTCCCTATCTTCATCAACATTTAACAATTCCTCAAAATATTCCTTCCATCTTCCCAATACCTCTAACTCTCCATTTAATAACTCTCCTCTCCTATTTTTAACTGACAAATCCATTTGTTCTCTAGGCTTTCTTAACTTGTTAATCTCACTCCAAAACTTTTTCTTATTTTCAACAAAATTTGTTGATAACATCTCACCCACTCTCTCATTTGCTCTCTTTTTACATTGCTTCACCACTCTCTTAACCTCTCTCTTTTTCTCCATATACTCTTCCCTCCTTGCATCACTTCTACTTTGTAAAAACTTCTCATATGCTAACTTTTTCTCCCTTACTACTCTCTTTACATCATCATTCCACCAATCGCTCCTCTTCCCTCCTGCACCCACTTTCCTGTAACCACAAACTTCTGCTGAACACTCTAACACTACATTTTTAAACCTACCCCATACCTCTTCGACCCCATTGCCTATGCTCTCATTAGCCCATCTATCCTCCAATAGCTGTTTATATCTTACCCTAACTGCCTCCTCTTTTAGTTTATAAACCTTCACCTCTCTCTTCCCTGATGCTTCTATTCTCCTTGTATCCCATCTACCTTTTACTCTCAGTGTAGCTACAACTAGAAAGTGATCTGATATATCTGTGGCCCCTCTATAAACATGTACATCCTGAAGTCTACTCAACAGTCTTTTATCTACCAATACATAATCCAACAAACTACTGTCATTTCGCCCTACATCATATCGTGTATACTTATTTATCCTCTTTTTCTTAAAATATGTATTACCTATAACTAAACCCCTTTCTATACAAAGTTCAATCAAAGGGCTCCCATTATCATTTACACCTGGCACCCCAAACTTACCTACCACACCCTCTCTAAAAGTTTCTCCTACTTTAGCATTCAAGTCCCCTACCACAATTACTCTCTCACTTGGTTCAAAGGCTCCTATACATTCACTTAACATCTCCCAAAATCTCTCTCTCTCCTCTGCATTCCTCTCTTCTCCAGGTGCATACACGCTTATTATGACCCACTTCTCGCATCCAACCTTTACTTTAATCCACATAATTCTTGAATTTACACATTCATATTCTCTTTTCTCCTTCCATAACTGATCATTTAACATTACTGCTACCCCTTCCTTTGCTCTAACTCTCTCAGATACTCCAGATTTAATCCCATTTATTTCCCCCCACTGAAACTCTCCTACCCCCTTCAGTTTTTGTTTCGCTTAGGGCCAGGACATCCAACTTCTTTTCATTCATAACATCAGCAATCATCTGTTTCTTGTCATCCGCACTACATCCACGCACATTTAAGCAACCCAGTTTTTTAAAGTTTTTCTTCTTCTCTTTTTTAGTAATTGTATACAGGAGAAGGGGTTACTAGCCCATTGCTCCCGGCATTTTAGTCGCCTCATACGACACGCATGGCTTACGGAGGAAAGATTCTTTTCCACTTCCCCATGGACAATAGAAGAAATAAAAAAGAACAAGAGCTATTTAGAAAAAGGAGAAAAACCTAGATGTATGTATATATATATATATGCATGTGCGTGTCTGTGAAGTGTGACCAAAGTGTTAGTAGGAGTAGCAAGATATCCCTGTTATCTTAGCGTGTTTATGAGACAGAAAAAGAAACCAGCAATCCTACCATCATGCAAAACAATTACAGGTTTTTGTTTCACAGTCATCTGGCAGGACGGTAGTACTTCCCTGGGTGGTTGCTGTCTACCAACCTACTACCTATATTACAGACTTGTCTTGTTTAAATATTCGTTATGCAATCGCAAAAAAAGAAAAAAAAATTGCAACTTGTATATCTACTACCAATAATTCAGAGTCATGTACTTATATATCAGTTATATCTATGTGACTGATGGGTTAGTATTATACCACTTCAAGAATTTTCTATTATTACACATACACTTTTTAAATTGCACCAAAGTGGTTGTGTCACTTACCTTTTATATCCTACCTCACTCCCCCCTCCCACCCTTTTCCAATATTTCTATCCTTACCCATCCTTCTTCCTTACCCATCCTTCTTCCTTACCCATCCTTTTTCCTTACCCATCTTACCAAAGACTCGGGTCATAAGAATCGAATCGAGGACTAAAGTTGTACGGCACTTGGGAAAATAGGAGATAATTAGGTTTGATTTTATTTGATTATGAGCTATTCATCATGTTACCTATTAAAGTCCTTGGGTCCTGTTGAGGTCCTTAGGTCCTTCCCTAGGTTGCCCTCACAGCAGTCAGCTAAATCATACATACCTACTTACTGCTAGGTAAGCAGGGTCAGCAAGTGTAAGAAAACTTGTCCCTGTGCCCCGCCCAGGATGCTTCTAAAAACGGGTACCTATTTACTGCTAGGTGAGCCGGGGCAGGTGTATGGTGAATAAGGTCTTCAATATTTAGCCCACGTGTGAGGGGTGACTAATGCAAGTCCACACGCGTGTGCAGAATTAATTGTATTGGATTGTTTTTCCCGCCAAAGGTGCTGGTTTATTGTGTATCCCACATCCATCCTGTGGACGGTAGTATCTAGTTCATTGTATACCCCATATCCATCCTGTGGACAGTAGTATCTAGTTAATTGTATACCCCATATCCATCCTGTGGACAGTAGTATCTAGTTCACTGTATACCCCATATCTATCTTGTGGGCGGTAGTGCCAGTATGCCGTGCTCACCATATCTCTCCTGGGTGTTCATTTTGTCCTGGCCCCGGATACTTCTATCCAGCTTGTACCCACAACATTCAGTTGTTAAGTTGTCTCCACATGTGACAAAGGGTGTTGGTACCCAGACAATGTTGGTGTCCCGGGAAACAAACGTGGAGATTTCAAGCTTGCTCTTTTGAGCAGACTTCTGCGTTGCTGTGACTTCATGGACTACATACACAGTTATATCCTAGGGAAGTGGATGGCCCGGTGGACCCTGCAGACTGGGAACAAGTCATACAGGGTGTTTGACCCTTCTTTATCAACAGGAATCGCCACTTCGAGGTGAATCTCTGTCGATTAAGAATCTGGCACACACGTCTCGGCCATAGCCACCTTTTTGTGTAGCTTGCAGCAGGCATTTGACTGTAGAACACATTTTAACTGCAAATAACTTAGGTCTTTTCTCTTTCGTCATAGTTTTTATAATTACTCTACAGCCTATTGAGTATATGGGAATTTACACGAGTGTCTTTTGACATTGACAGATGAATGGGATTTCTAACTATTTTTGTGGTGTTATGATTTGCTTGTGAGGGACCGCAAGAGCGCCAAATGTTAAGGTGAATCTCCACTCGCCTAGGTACCTTCCTCGAACGTTTCCACTCTCCAAGGTTTCAGTTCTTTATTTTATTATTGGTTCCTAAGGTGGTGGTTGTGAGTGACGTCTGCAGGTGTCCAGCCTTGGCAACATTTTGTTTCAGTTCGTGTGTTAGAGGTAAAGTAAGGTATCCTGAATGTTGACGTCCAGGTGGATCATGGCTGAATGACCCTTGTAAAGTCACTAAGCCTTTAAATTTAACACGGTAATGGCCGGTACAGTTGATCTTTTGAGTAAACCAATCACCTTTCACAACACTTTGTATATAGTTTGACCAGAACTTTTGTGTATACTTTGACCAGGACCTTTGTACGTAGTATAACCAGTAGTTTTGTATAGTTTGACTAGGACCTTTGTCCGTAGTTTAAAAAACTTTCGTATATATTTTAACCAGGATTTATACATTTAATAAAAATAATGACCCTTATTATTAAGCGCAGACACCAGTTATTCAGTAGTTGCATTTTGTACTGCTTGAAAAACATTAAAAGCTTAAGGACACATTCAGTGTTATTAACACCGCCGCCAGATCTATGAGGGAGGGTGGTTGTTTATCCTCACTGATTGCCGGTGAGGACTAATGGGGGTCGATCCCGGCACGGGTGAAACATTGGGCATGTTACCTTGCACCTGCTGTCCCTGTTAACCTAGCAGGAAGTAGGTACCTGGGCGTTAGTCGACTGTTGTAGGTCGCTTCCTGAGGAACAAGATTAATCTAACTTGCCAGAAATGATCTGCATAACCAGGGGCTTTTTATATAGTATGTCAGTGATGTCGGCTAGGTCTGTATCGGTTGTACTGCGCTGTATGACCCCTGTAGGTTTAGCGTTTCTTTTTTATAATGTATTAGTTGTATCATGCACTTGTAGAAATCTATTATTATTTATTATTATTATTATTATTATTATTATTATTATTATTATTATTATTATTATTATTATTATTATTATTATTATTATGCTATTATTGTTGTACGGAGTCATCAAGAGTCCTGTGTGTTCAATGTGGAACTTGACGCAGTCTTCGCTACTCTTTTTCTGATAGCTGGCTAGGTTCTCGGTTTACTGTGTACTCCAGTGTGCGCTGTCCGACCTTGCCTAGTATGCGTCTCCACTCTGTGATCCAGGAGATCCAAGAGTGGTTAGCGTGTCTCGATGCGCGTTACGAGGGTGTGGAGTTTAGGCCATGTTGGTGTCCAGAGAAATGAAAAGGGTGGGGGTGGAGGGGGGATGGCAGGGCTAAGACTGTTGTAACGAGCTCACTCTACAGTAAATTTCTGCCTTACAGTGACTTCATGGGCCATATCCTTGGAAAATGGCGGGCCCGGTGGGCTCTGCAGACTTGGAATAAGTTTGGCAGGATTTGGGTGTTTGGCCCGCCTCCTTCAACAGGAATTATTACACTGAGATGAATCTCTGTTCGACTGAGCATCGGGCACACACACCTCTCTCACCTGTTCGCAGGTCCGTCCTGTTCTTCCCTGATGAATAAGACACTTGTGCAGTATTTGGGTAACTTGTAGACGTTTCGTTATCCATTGGCTTTATCTTGTCGGTATTGAATGCCACTGATATACAGCTATTTTTTCTTGTTTAACTTGTGGCTGCAGACGGGGACATTTTAAGTGTGCTCTCGGTTTAAGTCTTATCGTCTTCATAGTTTTATAGCTACCGAGGTGCTTGTATGGACCTCGGGGAACTTTTAGAAAAATGTCTTGCCATTAATAATTTAACGGGGTTTCAATATATACAGGTTATTAAAAATTGGTATAGTAGTATTTATTTGTGATAAGTTTATAAGTTCGTTACTTTTATTGTTTCTTAGTTGAATTTTTTTTTTGTCGTGTATTTTATATATCGTTTATGGCTGAGTTTTGAGTGACCTACGCGCTGTGGGTGGGTGAGAATTGGACCTGCCTAGCATGGGCCTGCAGCAATCTCCTCCTTTCTGATGTTCTTAAATGTTAGGTAAGAGACACAAGTTCAACTAATGTGACATTTTGTTGTGGCAATGTTTCGCTCTCCAGGAGGTTCAAGCCATAACGGCTTGATGAAGCTCCTGGAGAGCGAAACGTTGCCACAGTTAAATGTCACATTAGTTACACTTGTGTCCTCTTACCTAACATATTGTCGGTAATTCTACCAATGTTAATACATTGATAAATGTTACAACTACTGCGGTGCTACCTTACACAGTAGCTGAATGTTACATTTTGGAACGCCATGGTATAAAATCCAACGTATGAACGTTATGTTGCGAAATTTAACACAAGGATAATATGTTAATATCCCACCTGCATTCTGTGTCATCAGGGGTAATTACAATGCAATTAACAAATAATTTGAGGGTCATATCAGCAGTTTATTCGCCTCGGTATAGGGTGTAATGTGACGGGTAATTACTGATAAAGAATATTAATTAAGCTTATTACTTGTGGCGAAGCTGTGTTGATACCATGTTTGTTGAAGATAAATGGTATGAAATACCCACACGATGGAACAATAGACACAAATGTAACGAAATGCGATTCTGTATTGACTACGCTTCGCCCACACTGTGGGCTTTCTCAAGTCACAAACAGATCTACCTGATTGTAGATGAATGGTTCAGAGAACCGACACGTTGATAAATTAGACACATGTGCAACACTTGGGTATCTTTAATGAGGAAACGTTTCGCCTTTGTATGGACTGCTCATTAAAGGTACCCAAGTATTGCACATGTCTTAATTTATCAGATCTACCTGAGTTGAACTCTTCTCCAGGCTGAGGGAATTATCTTTCCCACTGAACATATTGCAGGAAATTCCTCATGTTTGTGTAGTCCCTCCTGTTGTAGTTTGGCTTCTCCCATCCTACTCCTGCTTCCCTCTCCACTTGTAACTCTTCTATGTGTTCGAAGCTCAGAACCACGTGATCACTAGCTCCGAGGGGCCTTTCGTACGTAATCTCTGTCTGAACCTCAAGGTGAATACGAGGTCCAGTCTTGCTGGTTCATCCTCTCCTCTCTCTGGTAGGGTCCCTAACTTTGTTGATGCATGAGGTTTTCCAGTACCACCTCCATCATCTTGGCTCTCCATGTTTCGGGTCCCCCGAAATCTCCTTGTGATTTAAATCACCCATAAGTAGTTACTTTGCCTTGCCCATGTGAGCCCTTCTGGCCATCACAGCTAGTGTATCCACTATTGCTCTGTTGCTCTCTTCATATTCTTCTCTTTGCCTCCTGCTGTTCTGTGGTGGGTTGTACATTACTGCAATTACCACGTACGTACGTTGTGTGTGTGTGTGTGCGTGCGTGCGTG
Source organism: Cherax quadricarinatus (assembly GCF_026875155.1). Lineage (NCBI taxonomy): Eukaryota > Metazoa > Arthropoda > Malacostraca > Decapoda > Parastacidae > Cherax > Cherax quadricarinatus. Next base: position 19,356,287 of record NC_069490.1, on the reverse strand, counting down.
CGTGCGTGCGTGCGTGCGTGCGTGCGTGGTGTGTGTGTGTGTGTGTGTGTGTGTGTGTGTGTGTGCGCGCGCGCGCGGCGTGCGTGCGTGCGAAGGAGATTTAATGCACTCAGTCACTCGGTCTCCTCTCTTACTCTTTTGGTCTGTAGTTTCTTTCTCTCTCTTTACTCATTTTACTTCTTGCTGTATTCAATTAACTTTTGTTTGATCTCGTATTTTACCCTCTCTTGTCTGTCTTGTTCCTCTTGCGTCAGCTACATAGCTTTCCCTCTACTGTCTCATCCCTGCTGCTTCCAACATTCTTGTGTCCTCTTTGATGCCTTCACTCTTCTGCCTCATATTTTCAGTTTTATCGTTTCCTCCCACCTCCACTCGTTTGTATTTTGTTTATATTCTCGTGTTCCCTCTCTTTGTATTGATTTTTTCCTCTTAGTTCATCTTTTCTTTTTCCTCTTGAGCTGTACAAGTCTCTTCTTATTCCTGTTCTTTGTCTTCACGTAATTATCCCATTCTCTCTCTCTCTTTCATCTTCTGGTCAGATGGGTATCCAAATATTTCTTCTCCAATGCAAAATCCATCGTGAAAGCCACGTCCAGTATAAGACATTTCTTTAAAGATGATGGAGCTGACACTGATGACAATAAGGAAATGAGAGAAATACTTAAGTCACATGACAAACCAGTTTTTCATGAATGAGACTCCAAACACTACCAACATCTTCACAGTTTCTGACGTAGTCCTTCGAAGAAGCCACTGACAACATGCCCATGTATTCTGTTCCAGACCCAGACTCGTGGAATTTCACATTGATCAGAAAATTATATGAAGCCGCTAAGGCCTTTAGTATCTTACGGAGAAGCCTGGACACAGGTGTCATCCCACACTCGTTCAAAATCACTGATATTTCCCCACTTCACAAAGGTGGCAGTAAAGAGATTATGGATAACTATTGGCCAACAAGCAAAACTTCACACATCAAAATCTTAGAACGAGCCTTAGGAATCAAATTTGCTAATCACATAGTCGCAACAGCTGCTCAGTCTAGGGCAGCTTAGGTTTAGGGCAGGTCGCCCCTGCCCTTCACAACTGCTAGACCATTACGATTCGTCCTGGATGCTCATGAACACAAGCTGAATGCTGATGTAGTGTTCGACAAGTGTGACCATGGTGTGAGTGTACACAAAGGTGTACAAAAGGGACAACTGGAAAAGTTGGCAGATGGATATTTAACATCTTAACAAATAAAACCCAGATAATAGTAAACGGAATGGGGAGGAGGAGGAGGAGGAGGAGGCTGCCGCAATGAAAAGTTCTGTTCCTCAAGGCACAATACTCGCCCCATTCCTGTTTCTCATTCTTATGTTCGACATTGACAGAGAGATAAATCATAGCACCGTAACATCTTTTACTAATAACACCATTATCTCTGAGAGTGGAGTCCGTTGAAGACACAAATCATCAGGCTGTTATAAATAATCTTGCAGTGAGCCTCAGACAAAAATATGATGTTTAAAGAGGACAAGTTTCAGTTGCTCCGCTGCGGAGCAAATCATTCAATAGAGCGAAAGTTTCCATGTGCGAGACTCGGGAGTAATGATGACAAGATCTTCCATTTAAGGCTCATTACAACGCCACTGCTTCCGCAAGGAAAAATGATTGGGTGGATAGCTAAAACTTTCAAGACAACAGATGCTAAACCAATGATGTTCTTCAAGTAACTTGTTCTCTCCGGGCTGGAATATTGGTGTGTACTAACTGCTCCCTTCAAGGCAGACGAAGTTCCTGAGCTGGAAAATCTAGAGAGTTTTCACTTCCAGTATACACTTCTCAAGCATCTCAACTAAAGATCACGCTTGAAGGCCTTTCAACTGTATTCCTTGGATTGGATGCGAGAAAGGTACATAATATACACCTGGAAAGTCCTGGAGGGACTGGTCTTGTACGTCAATAATTAAATAACCCCGTATGACAAGACTTGTCAAATTGTACAAAATGCCTTCAAGAAAAAGCAGGTGCGATTGGGGGTAACGTTTTCACCACGAGTAGCTTCATCGTTGAGACTGAAGAAGCCCCTCGTGGCGAAACGTTTTCTTTAAAAATTGTCCAAAACTGTACACAAGTGTCCTTTTCCACAGTGACTGTCTTGTTCGGAGAAGCTGTCATAACCAAGGCGATGATGCTGTTTTGTCTGCGACCAGAAGACGAACGTGGAAGCCGGAAGAAACAGCAAATCTGTATCGGTTTTCCTGAGATGAAGATGTTTGTGTGAAGGACAGCCATCTTGATCCCGGGAAGAAGAATTACTGTCACTGTTGAGGCTAACTCTCAGTCTCTGCACTATTCTTCTCTTTCTCAGTTGCTACCTTTCTCGTGTTCGCCATCCCTTTCCTTTTGATCTGTCGCTTCCTGACGGAGGCTTCATCCGGAAGGTTCCTGTAGATTTCCAACCCTCTTTGTCTCCCTTGAAAAACAGCCGAGCGTTTTTTATTTATCATACTCAGAATCTGTTTTATACTTGAGAGTTGTCCAACGTTGTCAAGAAATTCTCCTCGTTGACCTGCTGGGTCTGCGGCCACATTTTGCAGGGTAGTCAGGTGATGCTGCAGTCATGTGTTGATGATCCACTCCTTCACTGCGTGGAGGCAAGCCATCTCACAAATGGGAAAGACCATTTGTTACATGGGCGGTGAAGCAGTCCCAAGAGTTGCTCCTCTTCCCTCTTGAGGTGATGGGAGTATCTCAGGAGGACCGTCCTCCAAGCTGGGAGTCGAGATTTCGGGAACTCCTTAAGGTGGGTTCTGACAAATGGATTGGTAAGACACAGTCAGAACGTTTCGTCTGCTCTGCAGACTTCTTCAGTCGAATACAGATGCTTCAAAAACTGTAAACAAGCGACGCAGTGAACTATAAATGGCATGATAGAGCCCTTCATCAGATAGATCTAAATAATCCTTTGATTGTTTTTCCCTCACAGTCATGTCTCTCAAAAGTTACATGTGCACAGCATAAATACTGAAATTACTGTTGAATTTTTTTTTTTACATCACATAGTCTGAAGAATGAAGCAGACAGGTTCATTAGAGAAGTGAAACTGCCTTGTTTACCTCCTAAATAGTGACCAGTTGAAAATATAATGCAGAGACGTTTTTCGAACACTGGAAATAGATGACCAATGAGAACTAGAGAAACTCAAATAAAATCCGTTTCACGACGACCAACACAGTGCACATACACCCGGGGGAAGGGGGAGGGGGGTATATGGTGATATAGCAACATGCCCTGTATCTTCCGCTAAGGGTGGCCATCCTCCCCCCCCCACACACACACAAAAAAAACGTTCAAAATTAAGTAGCTGTCTTGTCAGATGTATGCAGACATCACAGTTTGACTCTCCGAACCACAACATCCCCACCCATCCTTCAGAATGCAAGCACTGTACTTCCCACCTCCAGAACCACAACATAGCCACCCATCCTTCAGAGTGCAAGCACTGTACTTCCCACCTCAGAACCACAACATAGCCACCCATCCTTCAGAGTGCAAGCACTGTACTTCCCACCTCCAGAACCACAACATAGCCACCCATCCTTCAGAGTGCAGGCACTGTACTTCCCACCTCCAGAACCACAACATAGCCACCCATCCTTCAGAGTGCAGGCACTGTACTTCCCACCTCCAGAACCACAACATAGCCACCCATCCTTCAGAGTGCAGGCACTGTACTTCCCACCTCCAGAACCACAACATAGCCACCCATCCTTCAGAGTGCAGGTACTGTACCCACCTCCAGAGTCACAACATCCCCACCCATCCTTCAGAGTGCAGGTACTGTACTTAACACCTCCACGACTCAGGTCTGACCAGTTAAGCTAACCTGTCTTCCTGGTCTAGGATTGGGCCGTGGGAGCGGTGACCCCCGGATTACCCATATATATAATTCACCCCTGGAAAGGCGTCTTCCCTGGTAATCACTGCACTAGCTACTTTGTCATCACTGCCCTGGTAATCACTGCACTAGTTACTCCCAGTCATCACTGCCCTGGTAATCACTGCACTAGTTACTCCGTCATCACTGCCCTGGTAATCACTCCACTAGTTACTTCCAGCCATGCATTCATATGAAGTCATTACTGTCGCCCGACCTCTCATTATACCATCATGCTAATGTATGCAATCGGTCTGCAGGACCACAACACCTGCAACACACAGACCCAAGTCTCACTCCACTCAGGCTCCAGGCGGGGACAGAGGCGAGGGTGGGTGGGAGTGGGCGAGTGTGGGGTGAGGTTGGAATACAAGCATCAACATAGCTAGCAGGTGAGACAAGGATGAGCTAAGATGTGAGACGAGCTGGCTGGCTATACAAGGGTTTATGTCCATTAACGCTCCTCTCATACCTAGGAATTAACTCATCAAATTCTTGTATATATATTTTTTTTTTACTTCCCTCTTTTCCTCTGGTCGCCCTCTGGCGGTAGCAAGTGGTTGGTCAGTTTCTTCTTTTGCGTCTCCGTGTGTAAATATCTCCATGTTAAAACAAATGTATGAAAATGGTAATTTAGTGGGTGTATTAGGCAATATCTTTGAACATCTCATTCTCCATCTTGAGCAGAATATGTGGGGATGTCGACGCTTTAAGTAGCAAATTGGAAAACCCCCCAAAATACTTGGATTTCTGTACCTACAATAAAGAGAGAGAGATACCTGATATATATGTGGAAGATGCTTGAGGGGTTTGTCTCTAACTTGCACACTGCTGTATCTTGCTCGAGTGAAAGATATAGGAGAAAGTGTGAAATAAACCCAGTTAAAATCAGGGGGACTATGGGTACAATTAGAGAACACTGTGTCAACATGCGTGACCCAGGACTCTTCAGCATACTACCCGTAGATATTAGAAATATTGCCAGAGCGAAGACAGAAGTTTTGAAGAAGGTGCACAGCGTTTTTCTACAAGTGTTGGGTTAGCCTGACGTCGTATGAGAGGGAGGGGGGGGGGGGTCAGCCAGTACATTGCTCCGGGGCGCGGACCTCAACGATGAAGATTTTGCAGCAGAAATGCAACATTTACCATTAGTACCTAAAGCAGATCTTGGAAAACTAGAATTGCTAAACAGACTACAAACTTAGTGAGAGATTTCCAAATGTTTGTGTTTGAGAATATTCCAGCTACAGTAATGTCAGCAGAAAGTTTACCCGTGGTAACTTGTCCCAAGGGGCCCAAAGCAGTCTTTTTTTCATCTTTCAAAATTTCTCTTGGAGGCCCTGGAGCCAGATTGTGATGGCTGTGGTCCTACTGACCGGTAGCACAAACAACTTAATTGACTAGGCGGGCAACGGAAAAATCTTGTCTAAGACCAGGCTGCAAGGGGTATGGAGCAGGAAAATTCCCGCAGACATGTTTGAAGGACAAACTGCTTTGACGATGCACAGTGACAAGTTGTCTTCACAAGAAGGATTAGATTTTAGATTTTGTCGTCGAAGTTCCTAGTTTATTTTGTACCCCATATCCACCCTGCGGATGGTCGCGCAGAAACATGTGTATACAAGACGGAATAGTGAAAATCATGAAAAGTTGTTAAATATTGAAAAAGCGAGTGGACATCAACGCCTATGAAAGATTGACACAACGTAGACCTTGGTTACTGTAGAAATGAAGCAGAAGCCAGTAGCAAGAAACAGACAGAGAGAGAGAGAGAGAGAGGGGAGAGAGAGAGAGAGAGAGAGAGAGAGAGAGAGAGAGAGAGAGACCGACCGACCGACCGAACATGTGGAACATAGGCAGCGTGTACAATTATTATTATTATTATTATAATCAAGGGGGAAGCGCTAAACCCGGAGGATTATACAGCGCCTGGGGGGGGATGTGGAAGGCATTGAGGCTTAATTCGGGGAACTGGAGCACAGATCCAATTCCCTAAATCAAGAGCCCCTCACCAACATCAAGGAACCTTCCTTGTGGAACCTAGGCAGCGTGTACAAGTCTTCAAGAAAGGATACAAAGAGATGAAGTTGTAAAGCACATACTAGCATCCCTACATACATAACATGTTAGGTCATCTGTTAACGGTTCCGGTGATCATCGTCCCCACAGTTCGGTCTCAGATCAGATATTACAGAAAACTAAATGTTACAGGAAGAGGAACTGTTAAGAAAACAGTAAAATATAGCCAAGGTTTTTTTTAAATGTAAAATGGAGTTTGAAAGATTTACCTGCCATCTTGTATGCACATGAGACGAAGACAAGATAAAACTAGTGGAACTACTGGAGGGTAAATAATTTTAGAAGCGTTGCCTCAGGCTGGACTGGTAATGTAGAAGAGACCTGGAAATTGGTTGAAAGATTGCTAGCTCTTCTTACAGAGATTACGCAGGATAGACGTGATAGCACACTGCATGTTTCGCAACTGCTAGAAGACTGTTTATATGGTACCTTACCGGAGACCCGGAGACACACTAGAGATACAGGTGCTCCAGTACATAAGAGTACCTGGAAGACAGAAGACAGTCAGAGGTCGATGATATATCAAGATGTTATTGAAATTTTATCAGTCAGCTTTGACCTGGTCAAAGATTGGGTCGCTGGGGCGTTGACCCCCGGTTCACGAGTAGACTCCGGGTAGGTAGGTAGTCCTCCCATTACGAGGATCGTCACACGGCATCATCTTAGAGCTAGCCTCCTTGCTATCAGCTTGAGCAGTAAGCTGTTGGTGCTCGCAGCATGCAGCTCTACAAAAGCACCACTGCTCAACTGACCAGAAAATTGTCAGCTACACTAGCGAAGACAGTTACCATTTCATTACATATGTTTAATGCTTTTTCCAATTGGACCAACACAAGACGAAACGTATAGTTGTTGTAGAATTCTGTTTGAGGACCTTCACTTCTACACGATATACAGCCCTGAATACATAGAAAAAAATGAGTTAAATGAAAGAAGTACAAACAACGTTCTCTGGAGATCAATACTTCTCCAACAAAAGGCAGGGGCGCCACGAGTACACTGAGAGACAACACAAGTGTCAGGGACCCAAGACTGTTCAACTGCCTCCCAGCATACATAAGGGGGATTACCAATAGACCCCTGGCTGTCTTCAAGAAGGCTCTGGACAGGTACCTAAAGTCAGTACCTGATCAGCCGGGCTGTGGTTCGTACGTCAATTTGCGTGTGGCCAGTAACAGCCTGGTTCATCAGACCCTGATCCACCACTAGGCCTGGTCTCAGACCGGGTCACGGGGGCGCTGACCCCCGAAACCCTCGCCAGGTATAATACAGGTATAGCACTCCCTTGCTTGACAAATCCCAATAAAGATTTAGTACCCTCCGTAGCAGTAAGGTGGCTAATAGCACTTCCAGTACCTTCCCTTAAGTGTAATTTAGACTTACCACTACCACCGGTACCAGCATTAGACTTAACTAACAAGACATTCACATACCTAGTTGAAATCAAAGATAATGTTTGTCTACCAGGTGGAGAGTGCTAGTTAGCATATATGGGAGTGACAAGTAGACACAATGACCATAAAACACCTGTGCTGATAATACTAATAATACCTATATATGAAAATGATTTTATATATCCTTCTCAATACAGGAATATTCACGACCACTTGATGAAGTAGAATAATGCTAAACTATCCTCAAGGAAGAGGATTTACATGTCGGCTCTCTGAACCAATTATGTACAGGATTTACATGAACACCGTCGATAATCTTCAGACATCTATCTTGCCACTTCAGTTGTACATAACATGGGAGGAGCTTCAGTATCTCCAGAGTTTGGGGTAAATTGATTTTAGTCTGTCAGGACACGGCTGTCAGGTGACTTCAGCCATTTTGTTGTTGACCTCGCCTACACTACAACTGACAGCCACACTGCTTTGTATTTCCCTGCTTTTCTGTCTGCATGGAAGTGATAAAAAACATGGGCGAAACGTTTCCACAATAGTTACCTATCCACCCTCTCCCGCGGTGCACAATAAACTAGCCACTTCGGTGGCAAAATAATCAGATCTCCCGCTTCACCCTACTTCTGTCTTCACCCATCAGCCGTCCATCCCCATGCTGCCTTCCTCAACTCCCCATCAGTCCCTTTATTGTAATCAAAGGCTGGAAGTAATATGTTGGAAGGGTAGGGAGGAGTCGCAGATTGATGAGGCAGTAATTAAGATTCATGAGAGGAGTGACGGAGACGCTGGTATGATCACAGCATAAGGTTCCCCAGGGGTAATCTGCCATGGATATCAGGTTCCCCTGGGAGCTACTACCCAGGGAGGGAGCCAGGGCCAGAGATTGCCTCAACTACTAGTGCCCAGGGGAGTTACTAACCAGGGACAGTTCGAGGGGGAGAGGAGGATTGCCTCTGTCACTTGTGATTAATATGTAAACTGCGAGGGTTGATGTACCAGTAAGTTACATCACAACATGTTAGAAAAATTTTCGGTCCTTGGACTTTGATTAAGGTCCCAGGACCGAAACTTTTTCATATAAATATGTCAAAGTTTTGCTCACGTGTCCTTTTAAACCAGTTTGTCACAGTGTTGCTATTGATTCAGCACCACTCGTACTTGGTTACAGTATAATACACTGCTCGTGGAGGCTAGTACACCAAACGGGGAGTAGAATGAAATCGCAGAGGCACCCACACCACCGTATGTCCTTGGATCAGGCTAAAGCACCTAGCTCTGCTGGGTGCTTGATTCTTGTAGGATTGCGTGGTCCTGTGGTTTAGAGCGTAATGTGTGATTTTTGCTCAACATGAGGCAGTCCAAAACGACATGGGTTCGAATCCTCGGCTAGTCGCAGTGTTGTTATTGATTAAATACCACTCGTTCGTGGTTACAATAATATATATTATACATATGTCGTGCCGAATAGGTAAAATTGGTCAGTTAGGAAGAACTCTTTTAAAATTAAGTCCTTTCTAAAATTTTCTCTTATACTTTTAAATGAAAAAATATATCTATTTTAATGTAAAAATTAATAATTTTGTACCAAAAGAACCTTAGAAAACTTACCTAACCTTATTATAACAAGCGCAATTTAATTTAGCCTAATCTATCTATTTTAGATAAGTTTACAATAATTTAATATAAACACAATGAAAATATTTTTTCGTTACGTTCAGAATGATTTTTGCGAAATTATTGCATACGGCAAGAAGAGCGTTGTTATTTAAGTCAAAATAGCAAGTTTTACCTATTCGGCACATAATATATTATATATATATATGTATATATATATATATATAATATTTTATATATATATATATATATATATATATATAATATATATGCCGAATATGTAAAACTGGTCAATTAGCAAGAACTCATTTAAAATTAAGTCCTCTAAAATTTTCTAGTATACGTTTAAAGATACATTTTTTTCATTAATGTTAATGTAAAAAAAATAATTTTGCTTCAAAAGAATCTTAGAAAACTTACCTAACCTTATTATAACAAGAACAATTTATTTTAGCCTAACCCAACTAAATATATTTTATATTTGTTTACAATAATTTAACACTAAACAAACACAGTGAAATATATTTTTTTTCGTTAGATTCAGAATGATTTTGGCGAAATTATTGCATACACAAATTTTCACTTGTCCTGTATGGCAAGATGAGCGTTGCTATTTAAGCCAAGATCGCAAGTTCTGCCTATTCGGCACGACATACATACATACATATATATATATATATATATATATATATATATATATATATATATATATATATTATATAATATATATATATTATTTTATATATATTTTATATATATATATATATATATATATATATATATTATATATATTTTATATATATTTATAATATATATATATATTATATAATATAATATTATATATATATATATATATATATATATGTGTGTGTCCCAAAGTTCGTAGATTCGTTTCTCCTCCGGCCTAAAATAAATGTTTGTGATCAGAGTGCCAGATCAACCAGGCTGTGATGGATATGTGAGGCAGCGGGCAAGCACCAGACGAGCCTGGCCCATGGCCGGACTCAGAGAGTAGATTAACTCTCGAAACTCTTCAAAGGTATATACTGGAACAGTATGAAGGGGTTGTAAGGTTGTGTTTGTGGTTGCAGGTAACTGGGAGAGGAAGCGACCAGTATGGGTGATGCTGATGGTCAACTCCTTGACGGAGAGTGACATCAGGAGCCGCGGAGTGCCAGTACTCGACCTCTACCTGGCCCAGGAGGCTGAGAGACTCACCAAGCGTACTGGTGCAGTGGAGCGAGTCGAGGAGCAGTGTGTTCCACTCAATGGTCTTAACTTTTCTCAGGTGAGTGTGTTAACTTCTCTCAGGTGAGTGTGTTAAGTTTTTTCAGGTGAGTAAGATTAGGGTTTGTGTATTTATGCATTAGTGTGTTTGCGCACCTCCATGATCGGTGTGTGTGTGTGCACCTCTATGATCTGTGTGTGTACCTCCATGATCTGTGTGTGTGTGTGTGTGTGTGCGCGTGTGCGCACCTCCAAGCTCGGTGTGTGGGCACCTCCAAGAGGTGCGCGCGCACCTCTCCATGGAGCTGAACTCTTCTTCAGGCTGAGGGACTGACCGCCAAGGTTGGACTGATTACATCATCTTTATTTCATTTCTACTGCTGTCTCTGCATTTGACCGAAGAAGCGAAACATTTCATTAATAAAGATACCCAACTGTTTCACATGTGTCTAAGCTTCAAGATAGCCAGGGAAGGTGCTAGTAATTCTATACCGAGGGGAACTTAAGCTTCAAGGTAGCCAGGGAACATAACGAACCGTGGGAAAGAGTTGCGCTACATCTGTTAACTAATTTCCAATGTTCCCTCCAGGGAGATCATTTCACCAGATACTAGTTCCTGTTGCAAAGAAGACTGCCGAGACGGTAGCTAAAGCGTTTAAAGAACGCATTATCTGCAGGCATACCACCTTTAGTCCCTAGTAACAGATAATGGAGGTGAATTCTGTAATGATATTCTTGAAAATTTGTGTACCTTGTACAAGATCTCTAAATCCACCATTGTTCCTCATCATCCTGCCAGCAATGGGTTAGCGGAACGAACCAATAAGAAAGTACTTGATGTCTTGAGAGCCACTTTCAATCCCAACAGTGAAACCTGGGATGAAGTTATACCCGATGTGCAGTGTGCTATGAATTCTGCTTACAATGGTTCTATAGGTGACACTCCACATTATGCATTGTACGGTGTAGATAAACGTTTGCCTTATGAGTTATATTCTAACCCAAAACCAAATTACAACCCTGATGATTCCATAGCAACTCGTACCAGCTTAGCTCAGTGTCTTCTGAAGAATCCGTGAAACACTTCATAAATCAACAGCAGAATTTACAAGAGTCGCTAACACTCGAGCAAAGCCGTCCAAAATTACAGTAGGCTAGAGTTATGCTGACTAACTTTAACAAAACGTCTGCAATCCCTAAGCTTGATCAAAAGTTTGTTGGTCCTTATCGAGTAGTTGAGCATATCAGTGGCAATAAGTATAAGGTTAGAGAAATTAGTACTAGTCAGTATAAAGAATCGCATTTAGATCATAAGTTAATATGTGATGAGAATGATGTTCCAACCCAGACTTATGTAACAGCCTCTGACAATCCTCCTGACTCTGTACCCTCTACCTCTAATACTCAGACGATCAACCTGAATGTCGTTATTCCCTACGTACACGACAGGTATTGAGAAATCCTCAAGTATCATTTGTAACTACCAATTCAGAGCTGCCTCAAATACAACACGAGTTAAACAGTGCAACAGAGTTTGATTCTTCCAGAGATGACACCCATTCTGCTATGTCAATTTCACCCTAGCAGAGTTTGGGTTAAATGTAAGTAACCTGTATAGAAGAATTTCTACTGTCTCCTACAACATCAACTTATTAATATTCAAGAATTTTTTTGTGTGTTAACGTTCTCTCCAAATTCTGAGATTTAGCAGTCTAGATTTGATTGCACCAAGTCTGCCTTTTCTGTTAAACACTTCTTTCTTTGTACATATCCTTCCTCAGAATCCGTAGATCACATGAATAAAGATCGATCGATCAACTTTTTTTTATCACTTCTATTGTGTAATCCAAATGTCTCATTCTGTGAGTTGCGCTATATCATACCTTGTAATGCATTACAGTAAGTTTCATTACAGTAAGTTATGTTCGCTTCCATTCCGATATTCTCCTTATGTATGTTGTAATGTTCAGTTGTGTACTTTGACGTTGTATAGAATCAGCCCAAGCCGTAAGCCTGTCGTCTCTAATTTGTATTAGCTGTATGTCGGGATGATATACATTAGCGTCGCCGAGCTCTCAGTAGTACCAGTACCAGTAGTATGACTACCAACCGTCTGTGTGAATCACTTGTTATTCACTGTTACAGCTGACCCTAGCATGTTTTGAATGCCGCTCACCCTCTAGAATCATCTGGCGAGTCGGTCGAAGGATAGGGAGCGGAGACGCAGGTCAGGCTGGCGCTTCCCATACATTCCGTTTTAATATACTTCATTATTGACTAAGTGAGTGTCGTTACCCAATCCACGTTACGGGACCCACAGGACATACCGAGGAGAACTTAAGCTTCAAGGTAGCCAGGGAACATAACATGAAGAAGGAACACTGCAGCAGGCCTACCGATCCATGCGAGCAGGCTAGTAATTCTATACCGAGGGGAACTTATGGGTGGCTAGCTTGTTGGGGGGGAGGGTAGACTTACAGGTAAAAACCTCTGGAGTAAACATCTGGGGTGAAGGGGCGCTTATTATTTGGTACTGGGCAATAATTAGGTTTATCACCAATGACCTTTTGAAAAATATTTCATTAGAAATTAATAAAAGTTGTGTGTTTCTTATTATGGATCGCTAATAAGAACAATGTTTTCTAAAGATCTGTTTATTCACGCTTCTCTAAGAGAAAACTGTTTTTCTGCATCAAAGAATACGAATAATCATTACATGAAATTACATCAGTATGTAAGCCATCAAAATAAAGTTCATCTTGGCCTTACTGATGTAAGAATATATAACACATGATATATTCACCTAATCTCAGCTGCGAGGCTCAGAGTGACTAGCAAGTTGTAGCACTGAAATTATTCTGTTATGATTGGAAATAAAATTATCATTGATGCCTTCAGTGTTCAGACTCTTGATTTTTTTTTTTTCCGATTTTATAGATGTAACTGTAATATTACTCGTCCTGCTGTTACCCTTGCTGTCCCTTAAATAAGTTTTTGTCAGTCGCAGGCAGTAAAAACTACGTGCACATGTTGCAAAGTCACACTGATCTTCGAACAAAACAAATTCAAGTGAAAAAGTGTGATCCTGTTGCTCTTTCCTCATAAGACATAAGACGTCGCACTTGATGAAACTCTAACACTTGAATTTACCTCTCTGATACCACAGCTAAGTGCCACCTCCAAAATTCAAGATTCCTGTAGGAATGAAGCGTCTCAGTGAGGTCGGTGGTCAGGAGTGGTCACATTACCTGTCTATAGCTGTTATTAGGGAGTCAGTGTTACCATGGCTTGCTCTTGTAGCGTTTTAAAATAGGAGTTCAGGGTCTTAGAGGAGGAGGTGGTTCTACTTCTCAAGGAGGAAAATAAATTGAAAAAAAATCGTTTATAGATGTGTGCTATAATGAGTAAAGTGGTTGGTGATTGTGAAGGGAAGCAGGGTAGCAGCAGTGAAGAGGAGGCTGTTAGTAGCAAGTGGGAAGTGGTTTATAGGTGGAGGAAGAAGGCTTGGTGAGAAATAGATCCTCTGTACTGCAGGACGAGTGTAAAAGTTACTCTACTGTAAGTTACCCTTAATCCCTCTGCTAATGCAGGTAAGACTGTTCTAATTGTGAGTGATTCACAGACTAGATACATGGACCAAGTGTTCTGTAACAGGGATAGGAAGGTAAGACAGGAATGTGTTTCCCCTGGTGCTGAAGTTGGTGATGTAGCAGGGTAGATAGCATGTGAGGAAATGGAAGCAACCCCACCATGTGCCTCAGTGTTGGTGCAAACGATACTGGGAAATGCAGGAGGCAGGAATTATTAACCAGGACAATTATAGATTTAAGTCCCATTCATTGACAACTTGGATAAATTCCATGCAAACATGTATGCAAGGGATTGGGTCCATCTCTTTGATGCAGAGGTGACAACCTAGGCCAGTTCGGTCTAGAGGGACCCTTGCTGAGTTGTAGAAGACTTTAAACTGACTGAAGATGGAGGTGTGGGTGTAAGAAACAAAAGTGTTACAGCACTCAAGACGGTAGGAATAAAAATAACCAAGGTATCTTAGGGAAGCGTTCACAAAGCTATAATAAATCACATAATGATAAAAGCAAATAAATCCGTTAGGTAAATGGACACAGATGCAACTGATGTGACATTTTATTATGGAAACATTTCACCTTCTAGGAGCTACTCTGGAGAGCGAAACGTCCTCCTTATTTCCCACTTCTACCACTAGCACTACTACTACCTCTTCTTCTACTACTACTACAACTACTGATGAAATTAAGACACATGTGCGGCGTCTGGTTGTCTTTGTTGTGGACGTTTCGCCATCCAGTGGATGGCGAAACGTCTATGATGGGGATGCCCGGGTGTTGCGCAGTCCAGCACCTGCTACAAGTGGCGAGTGGTTCACAGTGATGGAAGGCGCATCAGAGTAAGGAAAGTTAAGAGTGAAGATCTGAAGGTAGGAAATCGCTTCTCTGTTCTTCAGGATGAATGTACTTCAGTGGCCAGTGAAGGTAAGGGTACTACTGCCCTGCTAATGGAGGTAAGCGCATTCTTGTAGTTGGTGACTCTCAGGTAAGATATATTGACCGTGCTTTTTGTAATAGGAATAAGAAGATGAGAGATAGTGTGTGCTTCCCTGGAGCTGGTGTTGGGGACATTGTCAACAGGCTGGATAATATCATGTCAGGTAATGGGAACAAGCCCATTATCTGTCTCAGTGTGGTGGAAATGATATTGGGAAGGGTAGGAGAGAAGAGCTGCTAGATAAGTAAGGTCAGCTATAGATTTCATTAAGTCTAAGGGAGGGATCCCAATCATATGTAGCATCTTGCCTAGAAGGGGAGTAGGAAATGAATGGTTGTCTAGGGCAATTGGTGTAAATTGCTGGCTAGACAGATACTGCAAGGAACTTGCAATCCCATTCATTGACAACTGGAACAACTTTTATGGCAAACATGATATGTATGCAAGGGATGGGGTACATCTCTCTGGGGGTGGGGTGGTAGCACTTGCAGACTCGATTGAGAAGGCCATTGGTGAAATGCCTATGATTTTAAACTGATGGAAGATAGAGGTATGGGTGAGTGTGGGAAACAAGCAGGTTGCAACACTTGGGTTGGAAACAGTAAATGTATAAAAGGCATTCAGCATGAAGTTATAAATAAAGACAATAGATCAGGTCAGCAAACAAAGGGGGACAGCAGAGGGCAGCAAGGGACTAGCTCCCTTAAGGTTTACTATACTAATAGCAGGAGTGTAAGAAATAAGATAGATGAGCTAAGATTAATTGCAAGTGCAGGAAACATAGATATTATTGCTATAACAGAGACCTGGCTCAATCTGAAAGATAGAGAGATGCCCTCTGAATGTCACATACAAGGCTATAAATTATTCCACACTGACAGGGTCAACAGGAAAGGTGGTGGAGTAGCGATGTATGTCAGAGACAATTTAAATTGTTGTGTTAGACAAGATATTAAATTAGAAGCGTCAGCCACTGAATCTGTTTGGTTACAGCTTCTCGAGGGGCCGAGAAAAACTAATTTTGGGTGTGATTTACAGGGCCCCAAATCTTGATAGGGAGTGCAGTAAACTTCTATGGGACGAAATTCGTAAGGCATCTACACACGAAAATGTGCTAATGGGAGATTTCAACTATAGACAGATTGACTGGAGCAATTTGACAGGAAATTTAGAGTCAGGTGACTTTCTTGATACGATCCAGGATTGTTTTTTAAAACAGTTTGTGACAGAGCCAACTAGGGGAAATAACCTCCTTGACTTGGTTCTTGCCAGTAGGGAAACACTAATTAATAATCTTGAGGTTAATGATGAGCTTGGGGAAAGTGATCACAAATCACTCAGTTTTAATATATCTTGGAATTCCCCTAATAATGGCAATCAAGTCTCCGTCCCTGACTTTCGCTTGGCTGATTTCATAGGACTGAAAAATTACTTAGGTGGGCTGAACTGGAATGACCTGACTAAGGGTCAGGTAGGTGGTGATGGTTGCCGATATGATGCTTTCCAGGGCATAGTTCTAGCTGCTCAGTCAAATTATGTTCCAAATAGGGAAATCAGATCAAACAAAAATGATCCTAAATGGATGAACAATAGATTAAAATATCTGATTGGTCAAAAGAGAGGCATATATAGGCAAATTAAAAGAGGAGAGGGGCAATTGAGAAACCGATATATTCAGTTAAAGAGAGAAATAAAAAAGGGAATTAGAAAAGCAAAAAGAGATTATGAGGTTAAAGTTGCAAGAGAATCGAAGACTAACCCAAAAGGATTCTTTCAGGTATACAGAAGTAAGATCAGGGACAAGATAGGCCCACTCAAAAGTTCCTCGGGTCAGCTCACTGACAGTGATAAGGAAATGTGTAGAATTTTTAACACATACTTCCTCTCAGTTTTTACACAGGAGGATACCAGCGATATTCCAGTAATGATAAATTATGTAGAACAGGACGATAATAAACTGTGCACTATTAGGGTCACAAGTGACATGGTCCTTAGGCAAACAGATAAATTAAAACCTAACAAATCCCCAGGCCCTGATGAACTGTATGCAAGGGTTCTAAAGGAATGTAAAGAGGAGCTTAGCACACCTTTGGCTAATCTTTTCAACATATCACTACAAACTGGCATGGTGCCAGATAAGTGGAAAATGGCAAATGTGATACCTATTTTCAAAACAGGTGACAGGTCCTTAGCTTCGAACTATAGACCAATAAGCCTAACCTCCATAGTGGGAAAATTTATGGAATCAATAATTGCCGAGGCAGTTCGTAGCCACCTTGAAAAGCATAAATTAATCAACGAATCTCAGCATGGTTTTACAAAGGGGCGTTCCTGCCTTACGAATTTATTAACTTTTTTCACTAAGGTATTTGAGGAGGTTGATCATGGTAATGAATATGATATTGTGTATATGGACTTCAGTAAGGCTTTTGACAGGGTCCCACATCAGAGACTATGAGGAAAATTAAAGCACATGGAATAGGAGGAGAAATTTTTTCCTGGATAGAGGCATGGTTGACAAATAGGCAGCAGAGAGTTTGCATAAATGGGGAGAAATCAGAGTGGGGAAGTGTCACGAGCGGTGTTCCACAGGGGTCAGTGTTGGGCCCCCTGCTGTTCACAATCTACATAAACGACATAGATGAGGGCATAAAGAGCGACATCGGCAAGTTTGCCGATGACACCAAAATAGGCCGTCGAATTCATTCTGACGAGGACATTAGAGCACTCCAGGAAGATTTGAATAGACTGATGCAGTGGTCAGAGAAGTGGCAGATGCAGTTTAATATAGACAAGTGCAAAGTTCTAAATGTTGGACAGGAAAATAACCATGCAACATATAAACTAAATAATGTCGATCTTATTATTACGGATTGCGAAAAAGATTTGGGAGTCCTGGTTAGCAGTAATCTGAAACCAAGACAACAGTGCATAAGTGTTCGCAATAGAGCTAATAGAATCCTTGGCTTCATATCAAGAAGCATAAATAATAGGAGTCCTGAGGTTGTTCTTCAACTCTATACATCCTTGGTTAGGCCTCATTTAGATTATGCTGCACAGTTTTGGTCACCGTATTACAGAATGGATATAAATTCTCTGGAAAATGTACAAAGGAGGATGACAAAGTTGATCCCATGTATCAGAAACCTTCCCTATGAGGATAGACTAAGGGCCCTGAAACTGCACTCTCTAGAAAGACGTAGAATTAGGGGGGATATGATTGAGGTGTATAAATGGAAGACAGGAATAAATAAAGGGGATGTAAATAGTGTGCTGAAAATATCTAGCCTAGACAGGACTCGCAGCAATGGTTTTAAGTTGGAAAAATTCAGATTCAGGAAGGATATAGGAAAGTACTGGTTTGGTAATAGAGTTGTGGATGAGTGGAACAAACTCCCAAGTACCGTTATAGAGGCCAGAACGTTGTGTAGCTTTAAAAATAGGTTGGATAAATACATGAGTAGATGTGGGTGGGTGTGAGTTAGACCTGATAGCTTGTGCTACCAGGTCGGTTGCCGTGTTCCTCCCTTAAGTCAATGTGACCTGACCTGACTAGGTTGGGTGCATTGGCTTAAGCCGGTAGGAGACTTGGACCTGCCTCGCATGGGCCAGTAGGCCTTCTGCAGTGTTCCTTCGTTCTTATGTTCTTATGTTCTTATGTGTCTTAATTTCATTTTGTCGGTAATATATACAACTCTTGTACTACTACTACTACTACTACTACTACTACTAATATTACTACTACTACTACCACCTCCACCTCGTCCTGCTTATATATAGCCGTCCTGCTCCACCTCTGGTTAGTGTGACTTTGTCAATGGTCCAAGTCGGATCGAAACGTCGTCGTAAGCTTCTCTCTTTTATGTGCGGGTTATTTGTGTATAAAATGTCACATTAGTTGCATCTGTGTCCTATTATCTAATATTTGTCGGTAATTTTACTATTAGTAAAAGAAATTCGTGTTGAAATAGAGAAGCAGAAGAGAGAGACGAGGAAATAACTCTTTTAGGATCCACTATACTAATTGCCCGAGTGCGAGGGATGATATAGATGGACTGAGACTAATTGTATCTGCAGGAAATATAGACGTTATCGTAATGAGCGAGACCTGGTTCAATCTGCCAAAATTTATTTTTCCTACGAGGATAGGCTGAGGGAACTGAGTCTGCACGTTCTGAAAAAGCGTTGAATTAGGAAGATATGACTAAAGTTTGCAACTGGAAAAAATAGGAATAAATAACCTGGAAATATTTAACCAAGACAGAACTCTCAGCATCGGGTTCAAGTTGCAGATATGTAGGTTTAGATATATAATAAAGCATTGACTCGCTGAATCGTAATGACACGATTACAAACAAACCTTACTACGGGTGGGGTTAGAACCCGAGATCAATGGCTAACACGTCTGTAGTTTTATGACTCTGATCGCGGGTTCTAACCCCGTCCGTGGTATGGTCATTGCAGCCAGAACCTGGGCAGCTTTAAAAATGAGTGGGTGGGTGTGAGTGGATGAGTTGGGTCTGCCTAGCATGGAACAGTACATGTCTTTTTCCACATGGACCAGTAGGCCTGCTATAGTGCTCCTCCTTTCTTATGTTATGTTCTTATCTTGAGGATTCACTTCTGATCAACCTTTCAGCATGCATCACGAGTTGTTTGCGAATCACCTGTTTAAATTCTTGTCTAATCTTTATTTGACAGGAAAATAAGCATGTATACAGAATGCAGTAGTCATTTTTTTGTGATATCCAAGTTGATAATGAACAGCCAACTCCTGTAAATGGCGTAGCTGAGAGATGACACTCCCTTCTTGTTGCACATCAATAGCAACCGCTTCAAACAAATGAGCTGCATTTTGCACGACACCCTGCCATGAATTTTTACATCTCTCCTGAAGGTCAGATAGGACTGACTTAACAAGGTCCACAGCTGGAGCCAGCTGGAGGTAAGGGACTGCAGGTGGTTATGAACTGACTAGTGATTTGCAGTAAAATCTTCATTGTAAGAGTGATTATGAATGCTGTATCAGACTGTATCTGGTCCTTGCTTCTGTTATCCTGTGTATATCTAAAGTTTCATAATGTTCAGTAGAAATATGATAATGGTATACAATACCAAGTTGATAAGTAAGGCACATGTACAAGTTAGGCATCTTTATTCCGAAACTTTTCGCCTACACAGTAGTAGTCTTCAGTCGTAAACAGAGGTGACAGCAGTAGTAGTAGAGACGTAAAGACGATGTAAATCAGTCCACCCTAGAAGACGTAGGTTTGTGGTGGTCAGTCACATAGCCTGGAGAAGAGTTCTGTTCCAAGGTCTGGAGTAATGTTGCCCATGTGTCTTACTAATGTCCAGTAGGGCGGCAGAAATTGCTGGTAATGTTAATGTGACAGCAGAACAAGACGTGTCCTGGCGGAACCATCTTGTGTTTGATAGCCTTTTATTTAACTCTGTTGAATGTTTCCAAAAGTCAAACTCAGTCTGTTTTTTTTATTCATAAACATGTGTACAGATGATCCAGAAAATGTTGTACAAGTTTTGAATAATTGCTAAGAACTAGGTCACTGTCTGAGAGAAGTCTCACGACGGCCCCAGTTCTGACGAAAATGGCTACGTGCCAAACACTGTACTGAATCACATCACATAACGAGTGGGGATCAAACCCATAGCAGGCAGGTCCTCAAACTCGTAAGAGAGAGAGTTTGGTAAAGGAGGAACACTGCAGCAGCTCTGCTTGCCCATATTTGGCAGGTCTTGTCAAACCCAAGCATATTAGCAAAAATATTCGCCCAAACTATTATCATTGTTACCCTAAGAATAAGCTTTGATGACACTGTTAACTCAAATTTGTCTCGCTCAAATCCAACCCTTCTCGCTCGTGTATTTATGTAATTTATATTTGAA
Source organism: Cherax quadricarinatus (assembly GCF_026875155.1). Classification (NCBI taxonomy): domain Eukaryota; kingdom Metazoa; phylum Arthropoda; class Malacostraca; order Decapoda; family Parastacidae; genus Cherax; species Cherax quadricarinatus. The sequence goes on along the minus strand of NC_069490.1, from coordinate 19,335,608 downwards.
GCTATCCAAGTATCCAATTATGTACCTCTGTAATCTTTTGACTACCGCCCACAGGATGGGTATGGGGTGCATAATAAACATATTAAACTAACTCCAAGTTACATGATATGCAGCGCCAGTAAGGAACCCACATCTGATAAAGTATGTAAAGATTTAAGCTGGAAAAAAGTGCGATATTAGTCTCGAGTTGAGAGGTATGAACTGTGAGGACAGACGAGAGGAACTTAACCTGACGACACTACATGCCAGGAGGACCAGCGGTGTTATGATAATGTGTAAAGTACCGAGAGGAATTGACACGGTTGATAGTGCAAGTCTGATAAGCGAGTTTGAAGCAGACGGGGGCACAGCTGGAATCTACGTAGACAGATAGGTCACAGGGATGTTAGGAAATAATTCTTTAGCCATAAAGTGGTTAAGAAATTGAAAGACTTAGCAAATTGGTAGATGCAAATCTGTACATAGCTTCAAGAATAGGTTTGACAGGGCTCACACAGCCTGGAGATAGTTAACACAGTAGTGGCTAGCGGAGAAGCGAGGCCAGGAGCAGAGACACGACCCTCTACAACCAAAAACAGACGAGTGCACAAGAGCACAGTACACACATTCACACGTGACTCAATGCACTACACCCAAGTATCACCACTACACTCAACTGTCGTCGCTACACTCCGCTAAACACGTAGGGGGTCATAAAACATGACTAATGGGAATAATTCCAAAGTTAAGTTGTCTACTTAAGGCAAGTGAGGGAGGAGAGTTCTTGTGATCTGTGGCCACGGTGGCCCGTGGCCTGGTGGCAAAAGCTCTCGCTTCACACGGTGAGGGTCCGGGTTCGATTCCCGACGAAGGGGTGGAAACATCGGACGTGTTTCCATACACCGGTTGTCTGTGTTCACCCATCATTAAAATGGGTACCTGGGCGTTAGTCGACTGGTGTGGGTCGCATCCTGGGACAAAATTGACCTAATTTGCCTGAAATGCTCAGCATAACAAGCGGCTTTCTGTATAGTAGTGATGTCAGCTAGGTCTGTATACCTTGTACATGTACTTGTAGTATATAAAGATATTTAAAAAAACATGCAAATAGTACCTTATTAAACGGTACAGGAATATTTTACAATATTAATAAAACTGTCTGCTAAGATACAAAGCTCGCACGTGGTCCAAGTCGCACCGATTTGTAGATAAGTGGTTCAAAGAACCGACAAGTTGATAAACTGAACCCAGGTGATGTGATCTGTTGGTGTTTGTCACTGCTCACGGCCTTTGTATAATTCATCTACAGCCAGATATTTTAAGCTCCGCCTTAAACTCTTCTCATATTGACTGTTATTGCTGCTGTAGATGGTTCAGAAACCTGACGAGTTGATGAATAAGACACTTGTGCAGCACTTGGGTGTCTTCATTTGGGAAACGTTTCGCCAACCAGTGGCTTCTTCAGTCCAGTACTGAGAACAATGGTGGAAGATGAGGAGTTTGAGGTAATTAGTCCATCAGTGTTCAATCAATTAATCTTGATGGACCGATCATATCAAACCCCTGATATTTCACCATTCGTCTCTGTATTGGACTGAGGATACCACTGGATGGCGAAAGGTTTCCACAGTAAAGACACCCAGGTATTGAACAAGTGTCCCATTCATCAATTATTTCTTCTGATGTTTGCTGCTGAAAAAAAAGTAACCAGAAAGTAGTTTAGCCTAACTTATAATTCTTAACCTAGATTAGATTAGGTGAGGTTGGTATTACAACCCAGACACAATAAGGCTTGTTATCCTGGGTGTAAAGGGGAGCAAGCAGCAGAACAAATACAGCTGAATGACTTTGAAATATATTTTCCTTCACTAAGAGCAATAGTAATTATTTAAAACTATGTACACTACAGTTGGAAATGTATGTGTACAACACGGTTAAGGCAAGGCCAAGACACAACCTGGAGACAGAATGGGCAACCATGCTCAACCAGCTCTAGAATGGAAATGACAAGGGTGGACAGGTGGGTGGTGACCACAACACCTCCACAATTGCCAGACCCACCTTCTCATTGGCTGAACTTTGGTACTGATCGAACGATGGGGCCCCATCATTCGACCCTTAGTACTGGTTCGCTGGTTGGGGAGATAGCCTTTCAGTGAGGGTGTGTACATGCGCCGAATAAAGGTTACGTACTCTTTGCATGCCACAGTTGGGTTCCACTTTTTTCGGTTGCCCATAAAAAGCTTTTTCTCTACTGGCTCAGTGTAACGTCTCTGTTGCACAATTCATTTAATATTTAATAATTAGTAAGCTATCGCTAAGCTAAAATCAGAAGGACCTCGACTGCATATTAGCTGAGAATGGTGCTGCTTTTAACCTTGAAGTTGGCATTACGACTTTTTAAGAGTACGTTTTTAAAAGAATCAGTGACATGTATACACGCCGAAAACCAGTAGAACCTCTCTATTGTAACACAGATTGTGTGTTTATATACGTCGAACAGTATAACCTATTTCAGCAAGAGTTTTATATATATATATATATATATATATATATATATATATATATATATATATGTGTGTGTTTGTGTGTGTCAAAGGAAATTAAAGCCTTAGTCCTAAAAGGAGCAGCAGTGTGGATATACGTACAAGAACAGTGAAAACTTCATTACAACACAAGAGTCGTGTATATATACTATGTCTAGCAGCTGGCTAATGCTAGCTCTATCAGTGACTGTGGGCAATATGCTGTGCTCGGAGTCGGGGTAAGAATTTCAATGAAGTCGCTGGTCGGGGCATCAGCAATTTAGATTGCTGTGCTGGCGTTTTATGGCGAGAGATGTACGAGGCACAGAGGACTATCAGTCTTGTGGAAAGGCCTTGTTTGTTATCCTGAGGATGTTCCAGCCACCGCCTCTGTTACCACTACCACGGCTGCCAACGCCACCCTGACCTAAGTAAGTTTATTTAGGTACAGGTACACATACGTACAATTATTATACATAGTGTAAATTACCAAGGATAACCCAAAAAAGTTAGTAACTCATTTCCATTGGGGTGCTACCATTCCGAGAATTCGTTTACGGTGCGTCATAAAGGCATCTAAATTGCCAATACTAACAATAACAGCACTGTCGCTAGCACTGAACATCAGCTTCACTAACACTTACACCACTTACATAATTATTAATAACTATACCACCCCAACACGCTCGCCACTACCACTTCAGGATCACAAACTCTACCACCTCTAACACGAACATCACCACAGTTCACCCCACCAACATAAACTCCGCCACTTCCACCAGCACCACCCACCCACCGACCCTCACCAACTAGGGTCGTCCCCCCTACCACCCATGTGGGCGTGTTGCTGGGCGGGGTAATGAGGCGTGGCCGGATATGAGCATCGGAAGGCGCACCATTAGTCTCAAGTTGGCCGCCAGTGTCGACCCCAGCATGGCTCCAGCCTTCCAGCTTAGTCCTGAACGCTGCTGGAAGGCCGATTCAAGCCTCTAGCCGGGTCTTTGATACTGCTAAAAAAAAAAATTGTTCTTAGGCTTCCTTTGAGTAAGACTTTCGATGCCGCTAGAAGACCGCTCATTCTTATAGCTAAGTCTCAGATGCTTCTGAAGCGTTCTAGGCTCCCTGTTTGTCAGCTTAGTTTTGTTCACTGCTGAAAAAGACTTTTCAGGTTTAGATTGTGTTGGTTTTGTCTTAGGTATTGTTAAGTAAAAAGACAGATGCAACTAATGTAACATTTTACTGTCAAGTTTCGCACTCCAGAAATTTGTCAAGCCGCTCCAGGCTGCCTCTTCACAAGTTGAGTCATGGGTAATGCTGCAGGGTCATACTATGTTTAAATTGTGATAACTAGGTCTTAGGCATTATTGAAAGGTCGTTCCAAACTGCCTCTTTACCTCTTAGGTACTACTGCTTCTTCGCCATCTTAATCTTGTGTGTTGCCGGAAGGTGGCTCCAGGTTTTATTTATTTTTTTGGTCACCTTTGTCTTGTATGCTACAAGAACACTACTCCAGCTTGGTCTTGTATGCTACAAGAACACTACTCCAGCTTGGTCTTGTATGCTACAAGAACATTACTCCAGCTTGGTCTTGTGTGATACAAGAACACTACTCCAGCTTGGTGTTGTATGCTACAAGAACACTACTCCAGCTTGGTCTTGTATGCTACAAGAACACTACTCCAGCTTGGTCTTGTATGCTACAAGAACACTACTCCAGCTTGGTCTTGTGTGATACAAGAACATTACTCCAGCTTGGTCTTGTATGGTACAAGAACATTACTCCAGCTTGGTCTTGTATGATACAAGAACATTACTCCAGCTTGGTCTTGTATGCTACAGGAACACTACTCCAGCTTGGTCTTGTATGCTACAGGAACACTACTCCAGCTTGGTCTTGTATGCTACAGGAACACTACTCCAGCTTGGTCTTGTATGCTACAGGAACACTACTCCAGCTTGGTCTTGTATGCTACAGGAACACTACTCCAGCTTGGTCTTGTATGCTACAGGAACACTACTCCAGCTTGGTCTTGTAAATAAATGGAAAGTCGCTTCAGTATTATTTGTACCCAGCAAGAATTATCACTACGACAAATAAATTTAACTTTACGTTCCTCAGAAAATATAGCTTTTAGAAGCAGTGGAATCTTTTAAATTCATGTAATTCATCCTTAATTATTTGTTAGTATCTTTTTGTCAGAGAGATAGGTGAGGTGAATAGCCTAGCTTCTTGTATAGAAATAGATCGAGACTTCTTGTCCAGAGATGGTTCAAGTGTTTGGCCTACCTTGTCTAGAAATAGTTCAAGGATTTGGCCTAGCTTCTTGTCTGGAGATAGTTCAAGGGTTTAACATTGCTAAAGAACGTTTCTTTAGAGAATCAGTCTCGTGCTTTAATCATTTTAGCCCAAAAATTATAATTTCTATATGGTTATGTTTTGCAAAATATCTTCGTCTACGTAAATAGCAAGAGCCTGGCAGATGAGAGATCATGTAAGCCTGGCAGTATTCTGAGCTGTATTACAGGAAAGGCTGAATGTTATATTATGTGTAAGATAACTCCAGTACCTGCTGTGATAGTATATGCTGTATAAAGCTCCAGTACCTGCTAGAATGTTGCATCCTGTATAACACCTGTACCTGCTGGAATGCTGCATCCTGTATAACACCAGTACCTGCTGGAATGTTACATCCTGTATAAGATAACTACGGTACCTGCTGGAATGTTACATCCTGTATAAGATAACTACGGTACCTGCTGGAATGTTACATCCTGTATAAGATAACTACGGTACCTGCTGGAAATATTCAGTTGTTGGGTTAAAAAGAATCTGTATACCTATTGATTTTAATTGAAATATTTAGAAAAACAATTCAGTTGAACGTTTTTTTTAAGAGTTTTAACTCGTGTGTAAACGTCATTAAAAGTGACTCGTTTGCAAACACGATTGAAACTGGTACCCAGGCAAATATTGTTCATACGTAACTGTTATCATCACAATTACCTTTTTTCACTAATTAGTAATAATGATAGAATTAACGACACAATGTTCCAGCTGTGGCTCTCACACTCCAGGTTTACGACTCGCTGGCTATGGGTTCAAACACAACCCTTTCCGTGGTTTGTTTGCGGTTGTGTCATTACGATTTTGTGAATCATGATGTCGGCTTTGAGGAGAATTGAGCTAGAGTTCACCACAGCCACGCTGGCGGGAGATCCATCTGCAAAAACTTGCCTTTGTGGTCACAGTGGTGGCCCATGCTAACCTCCCTATGGTGTATAAATGTACCTAATTGGATTAATCTTATTGTAGACAGCTGGCCCAGTGGCTTAAGCACTGGCTTGGAGTTTTACGACTCGCATGCCATGGTATCCCGCCCGTACCGTGGTTTATGTCCATTTACCTAACATTTTCACTAATCGCTGAACCCCGGCAGAGAAGCATATTGGTAAACACTTAGCGGAGTCAGTCAGGATAATGATACGATGAGGTAAGGACTAGAAATAATGGATTTAAATTACTTAAATTCAGGTTTAGAAAGGACGCAGAAAAGTACTGGTTTTGAAATAGTGTTGTCGGTGCGTGGAGCAATTTCCCAAGTGCGGTAATAGAAGCTAAAACTCTGGGTAGCTTTCAAAATAGATTAGACAGATATACAAGTGGAAAAAGTTGGGTTTCATTAATGCCCGAAATATTTAAACAAATTCTTGGGTGTCTTTTGGAAAAGTTTAGACAATTAGGTGGGTTGGGAATCTTTGGTTTTGAGAAAGAGTTGCCTAGTGTGGGCCAGTAGGCTTGCTGCAGTGTTCCTCCATACTTATGTTCTTGTGATTCTCGTAGAGACCGTCATAAGCTTCACTGCAGACTCAAGAAAGCTCTACATAGGGCAATTTTGCGCATATATGCTTGAGGACTCTGGATCGGGGATTGTATAGTGCGAGTTATGAAGGACTTTCCACGCTTTGTTTGTTAATAGTGTTTGCGATTATTTCCGCCATCTAGAAGAGCTCTATAACAGAGCTTACTGTGATTTTGATAGAGGCTCCTTAGTGGAGCACAACACTAGGCTCCTTAGTGGAGCACAACACTAGGCTCCTTAGTGGAGCACACACACTAGTGGGCTCCTAGTTAGTGGAGCACAACACTAGGCTCCTTAGTGGAGCACAACACTAGGCTCCTTAGTGGAGCACAACACTAGGCTCCTTAGTGGAGCACAACACTAGGCTCCTTAGTGGAGCACAACACTAGGCTCCTTAGTGGAGCACAACACTAGGCTCCTTAGTGGAGCACAACACTAGGCTCCTTAGTGGAGCACAACACTAGGCTCCTTAGTGGAGCACAACACTAGGCTCCTTAGTGGAGCACAACACTAGGCTCCTTAGTGGAGCACAACACTAGGCTCCTTAGTGGAGCACAACACTAGGCTCCTTAGTGGAGCACAACACTAGGCTCCTTAGTGGAGCACAACACTAGGCTCCTTAGTGGAGCACAATACTAGGCTCCTTAGTGGAGCACAACACTAGGCTCCTTAGTGGAGCACAACACTAGGCTCCTTAGTGGAGCACAACACTAGGCTCCTTAGTGGAGCACAACACTAGGCTCCTTAGTGGAGCACAACACTAGGCTCCTTAGTGGAGCACAACACTAGGCTCCTTAGTGGAGCACAACACTAGGCTCCTTAGTGGAGCACAACACTAGGCTCCTTAGTGGAGCACAACACTAGGCTCCTTAGTGGAGCACAACACTAGGCTCCTTAGTGGAGCACAACACTAGGCTCCTTAGTGGAGCACAACACTAGGCTCCTTAGTGGAGCACAACACTAGGCTCCTTAGTGGAGCACAACACTAGGCTCCTTAGTGGAGCACAACACTAGGCTCCTTAGTGGAGCACAACACTAGGCTCCTTAGTCCTCTTGCGTGACCACAGTGGTCCTTGGTGTGGTCCCTCCTTGTGGCCACAGTGGTCCTTGGTGTGGTCCCTCCTTGTGGCCACAGTGGTCCTTGGTGTGGTCCCTCCTTGTGGACACAGTGGTCCTTGGTGTGGTCCCTCCTTGTGGCCACAGTGGTCCTTGGTGTGGTCCCTCCTTGTGGCCACAGTGGTCCTTGGTGTGGTCCCTCCTTGTGGCCACAGTGGTCCTTGGTGTGGTCCCTCCTTGTGGCCACAGTGGTCCTTGGTGTGGTCCCTCCTTGTGGCCACAGTGGTCCTTGGTGTGGTCCCTCCTTGTGGCCACAGTGGTCCTTGGTGTGGTCCCTCCTTGTGGCCACAGTGGTCCTTGGTGTGGTCCCTCCTTGTGGCCACAGTGGTCCTTGGTGTGGTCCCTCCACGTGGCCACAGTGATCCTTGGTGTGGTCCCTCCACGTGGCCACAGTGGTCCTTGGTGTGGTCCCTCCACGTGGTCACAGTGGTCCTTGGTGTGGTCCCTCCACGTGGTCACAGTGGTCCTTGGTGTGGTCCCTCCACGTGGTCACAGTGGTCCTTGGTGTGGTCCCTCCACGTGGTCACAGTGGTCCTTGGTGTGGTCTCTCCACGTGGTCACAGTGGTCCTTGGTGTGGTCCCTCCACGTGGTCACAGTGGTCCTTGGTGTGGTCCCTCCACGTGGTCACAGTGGTCCTTGGTGTGGTCCCTCCACGTGGTCACAGTGGTCCTTGGTGTGGTCCCTCCACGTGGTCACAGTGGTCCTTGGTGTGGTCCCTCCACGTGGTCACAGTGGTCCTTGGTGTGGTCCCTCTACGTGGTCACAGTGGTCCTTGGTGTGGTCCCTCCACGTGGTCACAGTGGTCCTTGGTGTGGTCCCTCCACGTGGTCACAGTGGTCCTTGGTGTGGTCCCTCCACGTGGTCACAGTGGTCCTTGGTGTGGTCCCTCCTTATGGTCACGGCGCACTCCCACGGAATATTAAGTAGGCTTAATATTTATCAATGCGTATATATAAATATATTAATGCTTATGTAGTTGGCAATGTTAGTCGTGTGTGTGTGTGTATATATGTATGTATATGTGTGTGTGTGTGTGTGTGTGTGTGTACGTACTCACCTAATTGTACTCGCCTAATTGTGGTTGCAGGGGTCGAGACTCAGCTCCGTGCCCCGCCTCTTCACTGATCGCTACTAGGTCCTCTCTCTGTCTGCTTCCTGAGCTGTATCATACCTCTTCTTAAAACTATGTATGGTTTCTGCCTCCACTACTTCACTTGCTAGGCTATTCCACTTGCTGACAACTCTATGACTGAAGAAATACTTCCTAACGTCCCTGTGACTCGTCTGAGTCTTCAGCTTTCAGTTGTGACCCCTTGTCCCTGTGTCCCCTCTCTGGAACATCCTATCTCTGTCCACCTTGTCTATTCCCCGCAGTATCTTGTATGTCGTTATCATGTCTCCCCTGGCCCTTCTGTCCTCCAGTGTCATCAGTCCGATTTCCCTTAACCTTTCCTCGTACGACATTCCCTTGAGCTCTGGGACTAGCCTTGTTGCAAACCTTTGTACTTTCTCTAACTTCTTGACGTGCTTGACCAGGTGTGGGTTCCAGACTGGTGCTGCATACTCCAGTATGGGCCTAACATACACAGTGTACAGTGTCTTGAACGATTCCTTATTAAGGTATCGGAACGCTATTCTCAGGTTTGCCAGGCGCCCGTATGCTGCAGCAGTTATTTGGTTGATGTGTGCCTCCGGTGATGTGCTCGGTGTTATGGTCACCCCAAGGTCTTTCTCCCTTAGTGAGGTCTGTAGTCTTTGTCCACCTAGTCTATACTCTGTCTGCGGTCTTCAGTATTTTGTATGTCGTTATGTCTCCCCTGACCCGCCTGTCCTCCAGTGTCGTCAGTCCGATTTCCCTCAACCTTTCTTCGTAGGACATACCTCTGAGCTCTGGAACTAGACTTGTTACAAACCTTTGCACTTTCTCTAATTTCTTGATGTGTTTGCCCAGGTGTGGGTTCCAAACTGGTGCTGCGTACTCCAGTATGGGCCTGACGTACACAGTGTACAGTGTCTTGAACGATTCCTTACTAAGGTATCGGAACGCTATTCTCAGGTTTGCCAGGCGCCCGTATGCTGTAGCAGTTATCTGGTTGATGTGTGCCTCCGGTGACGTGCTGTGTGTGTGTGTTTGTGTGTGTTTGTGTGTGTTTGTGAGTGTGCGTGCGCGCTCGTGAAATTACTTATCTTTTCTTATGTTCTTATTATAAGTTCTTAGGTTGTTAGGTTAGTGGGATAGATTGTGATGGACCTGCCTAGTATGGGCCAACAGGCCTGATGCAGTGTTCCTCCTTATGTTCTCATATAACAAGAGGAACTCTCCTAGTGTTCCGTTTTTCTTCTTTCATGATACATTTTTAAACTTCTTAAAGTTGCAGTACTCCTGTTTAAATATAATAATCTATTGTTTCATCATCTTGTTTGCCAGGAATACGTTGTAGTGTTTCATTGGTTCTTTCTACCTTTTATCTCCCGGTATAGTAACTGTGGTCTCTTGTTATAAATAACAAAAAGGCACAATACCGTGACTGGAACGATACACAAATAACCCGCACATAAAAGAGAGAAGCTTACGACGACGTTTCGGTCCGACTTGGACCAGTGTGACTTTGTCAATGGTCCAAGTCGGACCGAAACGTCGTCGTAAGCTTCTCTCTTTTATGTGCGGGTTATTTGTGTCTCTTGTTATCGCTGGTGCTGGCAGCCAGAAATCTGTTTAATCTACAAAGTCATGTTCTTTTATGATCTTGTATGTGGTAATCTACTTTCCCCTTTTCCTTCTAACAGTCACCATTGATCTTTGCCGTTATTTATGTTTTAATTTAACCTCTTGAGAGCCATTCCGTAGGCTTCCTTTGGCTCTTTTCTGTGGGTTTCACATTTTTTTTTAGTTCTGAGAGCCATTCCGTAGATCTTTGCCCTTCTTGATTTACGTTGTTTTTTTACGTCTTGGTACAAGAAAGGAGCTGCATGATTCAGTTTTCGCGTAACATACGTCGTTGACTGCTTCTCTGACGTTCCTTGCGTGTTTAATGTTTCCGCAGGATGATGACGATTTCTCATTTTCGTTTGTATGATCTTCCTGAGACAATTTTTGGTTAAAAATAACTGGATAGTGCAGATGTCGGTGTCTTCAAGAGGGAACTAGACAAGTTCCTCAATCAGATTCTGACATTGCGTGCGGCCAACAGTTGTTAACAGACTGGGTGATCAGTTCTTGACCCACCGGAATGCCTGAGCTGGGACTGGGCTGTGGGGGGCATTGACTCCCAGATTGTCAGTAATGTACACGTAAAGTACCCAAAAGTAGTATTGGGTGCCTCTTGTACGTTACCCTTAAGTGTTATGTTTGTGTGTGTGCAGTATTCAAGTCTGCGAGGCCTGGTCATGGACCTGGCCGCGGGGGCGGTCAGCCTCCTCCCCCCCCCACCCCGGAACAATCTCCAGGTATAAATCTCTGTCTGGTACTTCTAATATTTTAGTCACAGTCTATCTTCATGTGTCCTACTTTCCCTTTCTGCCATTTCCACTATGTTATTTATCTTCACGAAGCTTCATCCACCTTTCACTTCAGTTGGTAAGTTTATCAAAGTCTTGAAGTGATTAAGTCCTATTGTTTATTTTACTTAAGATATTTTGCAACATGTTCAGACTTATTAATATGGTTTACTCTTCCTGCTGGTAAATCATTTATGTAAATTATAAACATCGGAGCTGGTACAAATCTTTGTAGCACCCCACTGGTGACATTCTCCCAAGAGGACATTCTTTTATCGTTATTTACATTTTCCTCTTGACGTACAAAATCTTTCAGCCATTTGTCTACCTGGAGGGTGTTCCGGGGGTCAACGCCCCCGCGTCCTAGTCCATGACCAGGCCTCCCGGTGGATCAGGGCCAGATCAGCCAGGCTCTTATTGCTGGCCGCACGTAGTCCAACGTACGAACCACAGCCCGTCTGATCGGGTATTGACTTAGGTATCTGTCCAGCTCCCTCTTGAAGACAGTCAGGGGTCTATTGGTAATTCCCCTTATGCCTTGAGGGAGGCTGTTGAACAGTCTTGGGCCCCGGACACTTCTTGGGTTTTCTCTTAGTGTACTCATGGCGCCCCCAACATAAATCTTTCATGAGATCTCTACCACAAGTTTTCTTAAAATTCACATCAACACAGTCTATTATTCAGTTGTTTCTTGAATAATTTGTGACGATGTGTAGATTCATTGTTTTGTGTGTGTGTGTGTGTGTGTGTTGTGTGTGTGTGTGTGTGTGTGTGTGTGTGTGTGTGTGTGTGTGTGTGTGTGTGTGTGTACTCACCTAGTTGTACTCACCTAGTTGAGGTTGCGGGGGTCGAGTCCGAGCTCCTGGCCCCGCCTCTTCAGTGATCGCTACTAGGTCACTCTCTCTGAACCGTGAGCTTTATCATACCTCTGCTTAAAGCTGGTCTGGTCAGGCCTGGTCACAGACCGGGCCGCGGGGGCGTTGACCCCCGAAACTCTCTCCAGGTAAACTCCAGGTATGTATGGATCCTGCCTCCACTACATCGCTTCCCAAACTATTCCACTTACTGACTACTCTGTGGCTGAAGAAATACTTCCTAACATCCCTGTGATTCATCTGTGTCTTCAGCTTCCAACTGTGTCCCCTTGTTACTGTGTCCAATCTCTGGAACATCCTGTCTTTGTCCACCTTGTGTGTGTGTGTGTGTGTGTGTGTGTGTGTGTGTGTGTGTGTGTGTGTGTGTGTGTGTGTGTGCGCGCGCGCTCGTGCGGGATATATGCGTGTATATGTTTGTATGTTCTCCTGCTTGGACGTTGATAGGAATCCCTGAATATAATTAGCATAAAGCTTGGTATAATGTGGTGAAGAGAGAGTGACAGTGTGTTGTTGACTCCGAGTGCCTTCTCAACCAGGATACAATAAACATAGACTTAACGTAGTGTTATTCCCTTGTGTTTATCATATATAATTACTGGTTAAAGTTGGTTGTTACTCTGTGTGGTCACCTATCTACCGGGCGTCCAGACCCAGTGATGTTTGACCTCACCAAACACTAGTGTGTGTGTGTGTGTGTGTGTGTGTGTGTGTGTGTGTGTGTGTGTTTACCAAGTTCAGCATGTTTGGTTATTGTTACAATCATGGAGGATCTCTAGGCCCGTAAGGGTGATACAGCGCCATGCTAGGATTGAGCTACATATCCAGGGCCATAAAAGTTTTCATCCTCTGACTTGTCTGTAATTTTCTGGACTTCGCCACAGTTGCCTTACTGTATTTTCCAAATGACAGGATTCTCTTGACATAATTGCTGTATAGCCCTTGTGGTTTAGCGCATCTTTTTGATTATAATAATCTTGACATAATTACTGTCGAGTTCATTTATCTGTTTCTTGTGTTCTATAAATGGTGTGTCTGCGTTCTGTATACTGTATTTGCTTTGAGATCTTCCTTCCATAGAATAACTAAAAACAAAATGTTTAAAGGGTGGACCGGTAAGCCAGCGGAAGGCCTCGGTCAGATGACCAAAATCTCCAATGGCGGATCATCATCTGACTAAGACTCGCGTCAAGAAACACTTGTCCTGTTTCCTGACTAACCTTGCCTAATCTAACCTTCCTTCCATACCCAAGCAGTTGAAATTTGTCAGCCTTGAACACTGTTGTTTTCATTTGCCTTTTGAAAGACCTTATGCTTGTAGTTAGTCTTCCTTATGATCAGCTGAGGTGATTGGCATAATTTGGTATCGTCTGCGAAAGGCAGAGGTTATTGTTCTTGTCTGTCTGCCGTGAGGATGAGAAACAGTGAAAGTGTCAGTACTGTGCCTTGTGGTACAGAGAATGAGAAAGTGATAGTGCCAGTACTGTGCCTTGTGGTATTGAGGATGAGAAACAGTGATAGTGCCAGTACTGTGCCTGGTGGTATTGAGGATGAGAAACAGTGATAGTGCCAGTACTGTGCCTTGTGGTATTGAGGATGAGAAACAGTGATAGTGCCAGTACTGTGCCTTGTGGTACTGAGGATGAGAACTTTGATGTTAGTGTTACTGGTCTTGTTTTATTTGTGATAGTGTTACCGGTCTGGTTTTGTGTGTGATATTAGGAATTAGTTCGTTCTCTTTTCAAGGCCTCTGTCATTTCGCGTCTCTAAGCTTCGCCTTGGTACTCTGGGTACTCATGCTAATAGTACTTTGCATTTTTTTACAAATAAGGCATGACAAAATTCAGTTGCAGGCGATGCCTGCCTGGCCATATTGTCTATATTCCTTTCGAAATCTGAAGAATATTTGTTAATGATATATGCGTGCGTGTGCGCAGTGTAAGTGCGCCTGTGTGTGCGTGAGGTTCATATTTATTATTATTCCTTTTGGCCCCGACTCTGTAGTGTCTGAGCGGCGATAGATGGCACTGGTGGTGCCATCATTATTTCCTCTGCCATAACCCACAGTTGTAGAATTGACTGTCATCGGAGAGCGCGCTCATTGAAACTTAATGACCTGGAAGCCGTCACTCAGGCGGTGTGTGTGTTTTGTGTATGTGTGTGTGTGTGTGTTTGTGTGTGTTTTGTGTGTGTGTGTGTTTCATGAGTTGTGTTTGCGGGGGGGTCGAGACTCTGCTCCTGGTCCTGCCTTCTTCGACATTAATGACTTCTGGCCTCTTGGGTCTTACCGTACCTACTCTTGAAACTGTGCATTGAGTTTGCCTCCACTGCTTCCTCCTCCAAGTCATTGCACTTTTCAACCATCCTGAGACTAAAATACTTCGTTACATCACTGGTTCATCATGAGTCTTCAGCTTCCACCTGTGTCCCTTTGATCCTGGTCCTCTTAATGCAAACAGTCTGACCTTCTTAGCCCTATCAATTCCTCTTGAGATTTTTGTATGTAGTCATCATGGCTTCCCTTGTCCTCTCCTGAAGGGGTCATCAGGTTCAGTTCCTTGAACCTCTCCTCATAGTGCATTCCTCTCAGTTCTGGAACTAGTAAAGTTGCAAACCTCTGGACTTTCTCGAGCTTCTCTACGTGTTTGGCCTGGCGTGGGCTCCATGCTGGGGCTGCGTACTCAATGATTGACTTAACGTGTGTCATACATAAGGTTGTGAAGGATTCCTCATTCAAGTTACTGAACGCTCCTCAGAGGTTGACAGTATGCTTGTGATGTAGTTCAGCTGGGCTTGTGAGGTCTCTGGGGAGACCTAATTTAACCAATTATATGGTCACACCTTGCCTTGGCAAACGTCTGTAGCCACGCCCACGTCTGAGGTCTTTTGTTATTGACGGCGTCAGACCTAGGCGTCAGGTCGTACACGTGGTTGTGGAGGGTGCTTGGGCCACGATATAAGCCCAAAGAACAGCTGAGCAGAGCAGATTCGAGCGGAGCTGCTGCTGGGGTGCAGAGCTCCTGAGCAGAGATTCGAGCGGAGCTGCTGCTGGGGTGCAGGGCTCGGGAGAAGGCTGCTGGAGTCTCTGGAGGAGACTTGGAGGCATTGGGCAGAGTACTGGCTTGGCGCAGTACTCGTGCTGTGTAGGTCTTGGGACCTGTGGCTTAGTTCCTGTAGTGAACTGTCTTCTGTACTAT
Organism: Cherax quadricarinatus; assembly: GCF_026875155.1. Lineage (NCBI taxonomy): Eukaryota > Metazoa > Arthropoda > Malacostraca > Decapoda > Parastacidae > Cherax > Cherax quadricarinatus. Next base: position 19,320,560 of record NC_069490.1, on the reverse strand, counting down.
ATTGTAAGTTATATTCATTTTCGTCAAGTTGATTGTATTCACTGTCTCACTGCTTATGTGTACCATCCCATTTATCTAAACCATAATAATGTTCTCCTGTTCCCAAATATATTATTGTACAAGGACTTAATAATAAACTGTGTTTGAGTTGAATAGTAATATTAATATTCACTGTCCCCGTTATTTTCTACATTTATTTATGTTTAGTTAAAGTAGTGAGAGGGTGAGTAGTGTGGAGTGGTGGGTAGAGTAATGAGAGGTGAAGTTGTAGTCACCAGTGACCTCACATTACCTACCTACCGCTCACCTCTCCTGTCATCTCCTACCTACCTCCGCACTCATCCCTCCTACTGCCTCGCCTGTCACCTACCTACTGACTCCCTCCCATTACCCCCATATTCCCCTACGTTCCAATACCCCCCCTACATGACATGCTCGAAAAATATTTAACCAAGACAGTTCGTAGCAATGGATTCCAACTGGAGTGTTATAATTATGGGGGAAGCGCAAAATCCGTATGGATTATACAATCCCTGGGAAATAGAGGGGTAGTTCCAGTTCCTCGGATGAAGAACCATTGACCAACATTAACGCTGGAGGATTATGAAGGTGAAGAGAGACCTGTAACGAGGTTGCTCGCAGATAATAGCAGTTGTTTTCATCTCATAAGAGTGTTGACAGGTTGTGTATGTGGGCAACCTGCTCCGTGTATTTATGAACATAAGTGATGCTGATGTCTGGGTAAATTTACCCCGCTGCAGGATGCGCGACACTTCTCTTGGTGTTGTTAAACAGGATTGTCTACACCAGCAGTGTGCTGCCACACTGTGGCTACACCAGCAGTGTGCTGCCACACTGTGGCTACACCAGCAGTGTGCTGCCACACTGTGGCTACACCAGCAGTGTGCTGCCACACTGTGGCTACACCAGCAGTGTGCTGCCACACTGTGGCTACACCAGCAGTGTGCTGCCACACTGTGGCTACACCAGCAGTGTGCTGCCACATGTGAGGCTACACGGAACAAAAGTTGGCAATGTGGCTATATCCATGTGCTGCACATAGTGGCTAACAAGTAGCTGTCTGCACCGTGGCTACCACCAGACAGTTGCTGCCACATGGTACTGAATGTTACCACATTTTGAAACACCGGGAACAAAAGTAGGCGATAATAGTAAATCTTCAAGTATTCTCCTGCTATTCACTATCTAGAGAGTCGTCAGCATATGGAATGAAGCTGAAGAGACATTGAAAGGCGACTAAGACTCATATTCAGCAGTGTCTTCTCAAACACAAACCCTTTTAACAAAAATATTTGCCTAGGCCCTGATCCACCAGGAGGCCTGGTCATGGACCGGGCCACGGGGGCGTTGATCCCCGGAATAACCTCCAGGTAACCCATTTTCATTGCTGCCCAAGGAATCTCTAGTACCTTCAGGACTAGGCTTTGAAATGAGCGACATAGGATAACGACTTTGTAATTTCAGTTAAATATGTTGGGCAAATATGTTAGTGGGTTTGGGTTTGAGAAGGACGTGCCTAAGACTGGCCAGTAGGCCTGCTGCAGTGCTCCTCATGTTCCAACACACGATGCCAGAAAGATTTTAACATTTAAACTAACTACATGCATAATAGTCACTGCGGTATGCGAGAAACTTGCCCTCGCATTGCATAACCCAAGCGCGCTCTTCTTCAAGGAAGCCGAAAGGAATAGTGCAGTGTGTGGCGTAAGTTTCTGGTGCGGTTAAATATTAGCGTTAAAGATAAGAAACGAGTCAGGAGAGGTATTTACAAGTTATCACGTGAATATTAATACACAAATAGATGAACAGAATGACAAATTACGATGTTACACAGCCTAAAACTAATTATCATTATTATTTTCCTTTATTATTGTTATTTTCATTTATGATTAGTAGCAATATTCATAAAAAGAAATATAAGAATGTTTTATCATTACTATGATATATTATTTTAATTTATTATTATTATTCATGGGAAGAAATATTAAATATTTTTTATACAGATGCACTTGTGCTCTCTCGTGAACAATAAACATTGTTCTGTCCTCTGATCTTCTTGTAAGACAAAAGAAATACCAGAGCTGGAAAATATACCAAGCTTTTTTTTTGTTTGTTTTTTACTGCCTTGCGATGTATAAATAATCTCAACTTGAAGCGCCTGAGTGCAGTCTCAGTGTAGCCTACTACTTCTATAACCCAGTCATGGAAAATTGTATAAATTTGGTGAGGCTTTAAAAAAAATAACTAGCTTATAAAACTGGTTTATATAGATGTGGTTCACGTCTACACTAGATGGTACACATCTGAAGACCCGGAGCCTGGTAGAAATGTCTGAGGAGAAATATTGAGATACCCTTCTCCTCCTACCAGCTCTTATATATATATATATTATATATATATATATATATATAAAATATATATATATATATATATATATATATATAAAATATATATATATATAAAATTTATATATAATATATATATATATATATATAAAATATATATATATATATATATATATTTTTATATATATCTCGTGACGAATAGGTAAAACTTGCTATTTTGGCTTTAGCATGGCTTTTCTTGCCGAATAAGGGAAGCGAAAATTTTCGTGTGCAATAATTTCGTAAAAATCATTCCGAACCTAACGAAAAATATGTATTTCATTGTGTTTATATATTAAATTATTGTAAACTTATCCAAAATATATTTAGTTGGATTAGGCTAAATTAAACTACGCTTGTTCAAATAAGGTTAGGTAAGTTTTCTAAGGTTCTTCTGATACAAAATTATTAATTTTTACATAACATGAATTTAAAAATATATATTTTTAAATGCACAACAGAAAATTTTAGAAAGGGCTTAGTTTTAAACGAGTTCTTGTTAATTGACCAATTTCAATTTTACTTATTCGGCACCCCCCCCCCACACACACACACAGACACACACAGACACACACAGACACACACAGACACACACAGACACACACAGACACACACAGACACACACAGACACACACAGACACACACAGACACACACAGACACACACAGACACACACACACACACACACACACACACACACACACACACACACACACACACACACACACACAGACACACACACAGACACACACACAGACACACACACAGACACACAGACACACACACAGACACACACACACACACACACACACACACACACACACACACACACACACACACACACACACACACACACTGCATCACCAACACTGGCGTTCCTTGAGCGCTCTCTCACTCCCGTCGCATCTTCTGGTTTGTTTACCATTGCCGCTGATGCAACGCTCGCTGCATCAACGTTGTTACACTGAGTTGTAATTATCTTTTTTTATTAATTGCTTACATTTGGTGAGCTGAGTTATATCTACGTCATGTTTAATACACTGGGCTCTGTTTATCATAAAAATTCTAAGTGCCGTAGCTCTTAAAACATGGTAATTGAAGTGTGGCAGTATGTCATTAGTGATGGGCGCTTATTATGGCGTCGTGTCAAAACACTGATGGTTTATGTATGAGCGGACCAGATGTCATGCATATGTTAACCCAGAATGATAGCATTAATCCAACCACACGTGTGTATCATAGTGTATATATGTGTGGCAAACACTCGTATATCAAATACCAATTCACTGGTGTATTCCTGACTAGTAGTAGAAGGTAAATGAACAGTAAAAAAGGAAAACTATTATCGCAAACACCGAGGGGTGTATTTCTCTCAGCGTATCTATACGGAGTTTAATCGCTGTTTTAGAGATTATTCTGTGGCAGATTTATCAAGACTAGGATACGACACCTTTCTAGGATCGCATTATACTGCATATACGTTTATTTTTCCATGAGTTTATTTAGGTATAGGTACACATATGTACAGTTATCATACATAGTAACATATGTGTAAATTACCTAGAATAACCCAAATAAATCTTGAACGGAAAAAAAGAAGAGTTGGAATTCACACAAAGGCGAATAAGATGAAAGACATCAGTTGGTATAGGGAGATGAAGAGACTCAACGTCGAATGTGGCCGAACACGTTCGATGAAGTCTTGAGTGAGAGAGATGAGCAGGAGAAAAAGTACCAAGAAAAGAGTGAGCCGACAAAGTTACTGTTTATATTGAAGTCCTTGTAGAAATATTAATGTTAACTGACAGAGGAGTCATCCAGCACATCCAGTGGTTAATTTATGTATATACGCAGAGGTGTATATCTATATACATTTGGTAAATGATTCAGAACTACTTGTTTCATGGTTTTTATTGCTATATATATTATTATTTATTATCACACCGGCCGATTCCCACCAAGGCAGGGTGGCCCGAAAAAGAAAAACTTTCACCATCATTCACTCCATCACTGTCTTGCCAGAAGGGTGCTTTACACTACAGTTTTTAAACTGCAACATTAACACCCCTCCTTCAGAGTGCAGGCACTGTACTTCCCATCTCCAGGACTCAAGTCCGGCCTGCCGGTTTCCCTGAATCCCTTCATAAATGTTACTTTGCTCACACTCCAACAGCACGTCAAGTATTAAAAACCATTTGTCTCCATTCACTCCTATCAAACACGCTCACGCATGCCTGCTGGAAGTCCAAGCCCCTCGCACACAAAACCTCCTTTACCCCCTCCCTCCAACCCTTCCTAGGCCGACCCCTACCCCGCCTTCCTTCCACTACAGACTGATACACTCTTGAAGTCATTCTGTTTCGCTCCATTCTCTCTACATGTCCGAACCACCTCAACAACCCCTTCCTCAGCCCTCTGGACAACAGTTTTGGTAATCCCGCACCTCCTCCTAACTTCCAAACTACGAATTCTCTGCATTATATTCACACCACACATTGCCCTCAACATGACATCTCCACTGCCTCCAGCCTTCTCCTCGCTGCAACATTCATCACCCACGCTTCACACCCATATAAGAGCGTTGGTAAAACTATACTCTCATACATTCCCTCTTTGCCTCCAAGGACAAAGTTCTTTGTCTCCACAGACTCCTAAGTGCACCACTCACTCTTTTTTCCCTCATCAATTCTATGATTCACCTCATCTTTCATAGACCCATCCGCTGACACGTCCACTCCCAAATATCTGAATACGTTCACCTCCTCCATACTCTCTCCCTCCAATCTGATATTCAATCTTTCATCACCTAATCTTTTTGTTATCCTCATAACCTTACTCTTTCCTGTATTCACCTTTAATTTTCTTCTTTTGCACACCCTACCAAATTCATCCACCAATCTCTGCAACTTCTCTTCAGAATCTCCCAAGAGCACAGTGTCATCGGCAAAGAGCAGCTGTGACAACTCCCACTTTGTGTGTGATTCTTTATCTTTTAACTCCACGCCTCTTGCCAAGACCCTCGCATTTACTTCTCTTACAACCCCATTTTAAAAATATATTAAACAACCACGGTGACATCACACATCCTTGTCTAAGGCCTACTTTTACTGGGAAAAATTTCCCTCTTTCCTACATACTCTAACTTGAGCCTCACTATCCTCGTAAAAACTCTTCACTGCTTTCAGTAACCTACCTCCTACACCATACACTTGCAACATCTGCCACATTGCCCCCCTATCCACCCTGTCATACGCCTTTTCCAAATCCATAAATGCCACAAAGACCTCTTTAGCCTTATCTAAATACTGTTCACTTATATGTTTCACTGTAAACACCTGGTCCACACACCCCCTACCTTTCCTAAAGCCTCCTTGTTCATCTGCTATCCTATTCTCCGTCTTACTCTTAATTCTTTCAATTATAACTCTACCATACACTTTACCAGGTACACTCAACAGACTTATCCCCCTATAATTTTTGCACTCTCTTTTATCCCCTTTGCCTTTATACAAAGGAACTATGCATGCTCTCTGCCAATCCCTAGGTACCTTACCCTCTTCCATACATTTATTAAATAATTGCACCAACCACTCCAAAACTATATCCCCACCTGCTTTTAACATTTCTATCTTTATCCCATCAATCCCGGCTGCCTTACCCCCTTTCATTTTACCTACTGCCTCACGAACTTCCCCCACACTCACAACTGGCTCTTCCTCACTCCTACAAGATGTTATTCCTCCTTGCCCTATACACGAAATCACAGCTTCCCTATCTTCATCAACATTTAACAATTCCTCAAAATATTCCTTCCATCTTCCCAATACCTCTACCTCTCCATTTAATAACTCTCCTCTCCTATTTTTAACTGACAAATCCATTTGTTCTCTAGGCTTTCTTAACTTGTTAATCTCACTCCAAAACTTTTTCTTATTTTCAACAAAATTTGTTGATAACATCTCACCCACTCTCTCATTTGCTCTCTTTTTACATTGCTTCACCACTCTCTTAACTTCTCTCTTTTTCTCCATATACTCTTCCCTCCTTGCATCACTTCTACTTTGTAAAAACTTCTCATATGCTAACATTTTCTCCCTTACTACTCTCTTTACATCATCATTCCACCAATCGCTCCTCTTCCCTCCTGCACCCACTTTCTGTAACACAAACTTCTGCTGAACACTCTAACACTACATTTTTAAACCTACCCCATACCTCTTCGACCCCATTGCCTATGCTCTCATTAGCCCATCTATCCTCCAATAGCTGTTTATATCTTACCCTAACTGCCTCCTCTTTTAGTTTATAAACCTTCACCTCTCTCTTCCCTGATGCTTCTATTCTCCTTGTATCCCATCTACCTTTTACTCTCAGTGTAGCTACAACTAGAAAGTGATCTGATATATCTGTGGCCCCTCTATAAACATGTACATCCTGAAGTCTACTCAACAGTCTTTTATCTACCAATACATAATCCAACAAACTACTGTCATTTCGCCCTACATCATATCGTGTATACTTATTTATCCTCTTTTTCTTAAAATATGTATTTACCTATAACTAAACCCCTTTCTATACAAAGTTCAATCAAAGGGCTCCCATTATCATTTACACCTGGCACCCCAAACTTACCTACACACACCCTCTCTAAAAGTTTCTCCTACTTTAGCATTCAAGTCCCCTACCACAATTACTCTCTCACTTGGTTCAAAGGCTCCTATACATTCACTTAACATCTCCAAAATCTCTCTCTCTCCTCTGCATTCCTCTCTTCTCCAGGTGCATACACGCTTATTATGACCCACTTCTCGCATCCAACCTTTACTTTAATCCACATAATTCTTGAATTTACACATTCATATTCTCTTTTCTCCTTCCATAACTGATCATTTAACATTACTGCTACCCCTTCCTTTGCTCTAACTCTCTCAGATACTCCAGATTTAATCCCATTTATTTCCCCCCACTGAAACTCTCCTACCCCCTTCAGCTTTGTTTCGCTTAGGGCCAGGACATCCAACTTCTTTTCATTCATAACATCAGCAATCATCTGTTTCTTGTCATCCGCACTACATCCACGCACATTTAAGCAACCCAGTTTTATAAAGTTTTTCTTCTTCTCTTTTTTAGTAATTGTATACAGGAGAAGGGGTTACTAGCCCATTGCTCCCGGCATTTTAGTCGCCTCATACGACACGCATGGCTTACGGAGGAAAGATTCTTTTCCACTTCCCCATGGACAATAGAAGAAATAAAAAAGAACAAGAGCTATTTAGAAAAAGGAGAAAAACCTAGATGTATGTATATATATATATGCATGTGCGTGTCTGTGAAGTGTGACCAAAGTGTAAGTAGGAGTAGCAAGATATCCCTGTTATCTTAGCGTGTTTATGAGACAGAAAAAGAAACCAGCAATCCTACCATCATGCAAAACAGTTACAGGTTTTTGTTTCACAGTCATCTGGCAGGACGGTAGTACTTCCCTGGGTGGTTGCTGTCTACCAACCTACTACCTGAATATATATATATATATATATATATATATATATATATATATATATATATATAACTGCAGCGTTATGCTAAACGACGTATAAGGAAACCACACCTTGCTGTCCATCATCAAACCTCTTTATAACTTCTAGTTTTGTTTCTGATGTCACACTTCTCTGTTTTTTGTGACCATAGACATCAGGAGTGCACAGTGCACCTTTAGCACTGATTGTAACAAGGTTAAATTAAGGTATAAATATTTGCAAAGCGAAAATTGTCAGGAGCACCACATACCAACACCCAGTTCCGAAACAAATAACAAATATGGCGGCGGGTTCGCTGAGCGCTTTCGTACAACATTGTTTATTGTCGTGCATTTGTATGATTATCGTATACCTAATTTTATTTTACAATTTTTCATTGTATTCGATTTTTTCTCATCAACGTTATAACGAAACGACGTTATTCGAGGACCTGCTGCATATTCATTCAAGAGTTTGGTTTATTCCCTGTCTTTGGGTTAAAAACATAGTTGCCCATCTTGAGTCTCTAGATGACAAGTAAACCTGAGAGCCTCGTATGGTTTAAGAGCTTCTTGTAGTTTGAGAGCCTTGTGTGATTTGAGAGCCATAGCAATATACTGGAGCGAGATATATGGGAAGAAGTGCAAAATAAGCCCAGTGAGAAGCTGGGGCGCAGTGGGCACGATAAAGGAACACTGTATCAACATTCGTGGTCCCAGATTATTCAACATCTTACCAGAGGATATCAGAAACACTGATGGAAACACGAGGAAACTGGATAGGTATCTTCACCAGGCGCCCGATCAACCTGGCCATGATTTGTATAGGGGGCAGTGGGCCTCCAGCAGCAACAGCCTGGTTGACCAGGCAAGCCTGGCCCATGGTCGGCTTCCGGGAGTAGAAAAACTCTTGAAACTCATCAAAAGTATACATTAGCCATGTCAATAGTGTTTGCCTCATAAGTTTCCACAACCATACAATTCAGTGTGTGTTCATTAGTGTTGAATAAATTATTTCATGATACAAGGTCACAGAAGGTATACAGAGGGAACATGAGATACAGGAAATGAAAAGAAAAGGCTCTACATAGTCTACTGGTCCAGTAGTAGTGGAGATGTCAGGTGAGAGTGAAGGTTTACCATGTTAATGGGGACTCATCGTCATGTATCAGTGAAGGCCAAGCTGAGTTGTGTAGTATTGCTTGTAATGGAGCATAATGACAAGTCGTAGGTGTCTAGTTCCTTAATCACCAAGTAATTGTCGTTCTGCTTCATAAAGTGGTTGGAGGTGTTCTTGTGTTAGTTGCTAAGTTGTCAAATCTGTACGCTTTGATGTTTTCCTTCAGACGTGTTCCGAAGTTCCGCGCTGTTTATCTGATCCATTGCAGCCCCCACAAGGCAGTTATATAAGTCACTGCCTTGATTTGCTCAAGGTTCTCCACTTCGGTCTTTGATGGATGTGTTATGACTCTAGCGCGGCCTTGTGCGACTGCTTGAGAGAGGTTCAAGCTGAAGACTGGTGAACTTGCTACATAGAGAGGTTCAAGGCAACTCGGCTGTTGGAACGGATGATAATTTTGCTCAGAGTGGTGTCATTGCCTGGAAGTTGAGGATGTGTTCACTTCTTATATATTTTTTATAAAGAAAGAAAGAAGGAAAGTGTGCTTGGTGAAGGTTTGGTGTATGTAGGAGCGTTCCTCGTCAAGAAACTCGGGGTTGCATATGCAATATCCTCTCAAGAAAGTCAGTCTTGATGTTTCATTAACTTTTGTTATTTTGACGGGGAAAGAAGTAATTTTTTATCTATAGGCTTCCTGTAAACTTAATTTTGAGGTGTTGTCTGCTTTGTGGATGAAGACGTCGAGAAATGGTAACCTGGCATTGTTTCTTTGACATGAGTGAACTCGATTACCGGTTCAGCTTCCTTGAACCACCTCTGTGGGTTCTGAAAGTCACAACACTTGGGAGTGATTACGAAGACGTCGTCCATGTGCGGCACCCATATGATATCGCCGGAAATAATACACGTTATTAAAGACGGACAGTGGCAAAAGGCGACAGTTAGAAATAGTGTCTGTATTTTAACTTACTAAAAGTTTCTTTGATTAATCAGTAAATACCCGACTGTTTTCATTTGTTGAGCAGTTATGCAGTCAGATGTACTTTGGCCTTTGAGGCAACCAATAAAATTACTTGACAGTTGATCCTCAAGCAAATATAAAACTCTGGTCTGGGACCAGGTCGAGGGGGAGTTGACCCCCATAACACTCTCCAGGTAGACTCCAGCATATTACAAAAGCATACTGTTAAAGATTAAGATCTGTACTTTCCAGCAGCATGATGTGTGAGTGCATCATCCTTGACATTGTTACACCCACTAACATGTTGTATTAGTGTATCATCCTTGATATGGTCACACTAACGTGCTGTATTAGTGTATCATCCTTGATATGGTCACACTAACGTGCTGTATTAGTGTATCATCCTTGACATAGTTACTCACTAATATGTTGCATTAGTGTATTATTCTTGACATAGGCTTACTAACATGTATTAGTGTATGATACTTGACATGGTCACACTCGCTAACATTAGCAAAGCAGCAACAGAAAGAACTTCAGCGTGTTGATTCATGTCAAAAGTTCCATATTTTTGAAGGGAAATGTTAGATACATTTTAACAAAATTGGATACATCAGTAGTGTGCTGCTACACTATCCTACATGATGGCTACACAGTGGGAACATAAGCTAGTTGTGTTTCCCTGCCATATTCCATCACACAGGATAGGTTAGATAGTGTTGAAACGCGTTAGCTTGCACCTTGTCCTCCTAATCACAGAAATGTCACTGTTGTAGAAACAGTCAAATGGGTGACTGATTAAGACACCTTAAACAGTCAAAGTTTGACATACTCTTAGTTACGTCTACCCACTCAGTGGCTTCTCTTTTTCTGTTCGCATTGCACGACACTTTATTGACTTAAATATTCATATATTTTTTTTCTGTTGTGGCGTGTTAAAATTGGTATTTTTTTTACAAAGGATAACTTAACCTAACTGAGAAATTTGCTGCAAACCATATGTGAGAAATCCACAGTGTATGGTTGTAGGAGTTAAGAGGATGCAGATAAATGGTTCAGAGAACCGACAGGATGATGAGTTAGACACTTGTATAACACTTGGGTATCTTTATTGTGGAAACGTTTCGCCAAACTGTAGCGAAACGTTGAAGATCAACTATCAACTATGAGACCGAGGAAGCCACTGGTTGGCCAGACATTTCCACAATAAAGATACATAAGTGTTACACAAGTGTCTAATTCACCAGTTAAGAGGATGGGTTGGAGTCTGAGCTGGGAGACTGCAGTAGGTCAGTGAAGGATGTCGTCAAGTACTCTGAGAATTCTGTACCTGAGAACTCCGGACTCTGACTTCGCTTACTTGTAATTTCAACTTTTACTTAATACAAACTTGTTTTAGGAATCGTGTGGTTGCCAGACGTGAAACTGTATTCTAATTGACTCAGTTTTCAGCGTGGAACTTGATACTAATCTCGCTTAATTTTCCTTGTTGCAGTAGCTTCGCAGACTGAAACATTATTCTGGGGTGTGTGTGTGTGTGTGTGTGTGTGTGTGTGTGTGTGTGTGTGTGTGTGTGTGTGTGTGTGTGTGTGTGTGGATAACTGGTTTCAGAGGTAATGTTCCCACGAGTAAATTAACTCTTAATTGGGGTTCTTTTGTTGACATAAACTAGTTGTTTTAACCCATAATTGGATTCTAAAGCGAAATAATGTTTTCAACTTCATGTTACGTTAGTCAAATTAGATTATTCAGTTATGGTGTGCCAGCTGATGCCCAAACTCTATATATATATATATATATAATATATATATATATATATATATATATATATATATATATATATATATATATATATATAATATATATATATATATAAAACCACCCAGGGAAGTACTACCGTCCTCCCAAGTGAGTGTAAAACGGAAACCTGTAAGTGTTTTACATGATGGTAGGATTGCTGGTGTCATTTTTATGTCACATAAACATGCAAGATTTCAGGTACATCTTGCTACTTCTACTTACACTTAGGTCACATACATGTACAAACATTATATATATATATATATATATATATATATATATATATTTATATATATATATATATATATATATATATATATATATATATATATATATATAATTTATTTATTTTTTTATTTTTTTATTATCACACTGGCCGATTCCCACCAAGGCAGGGTGGCCCGAAAGAGAAAAACTTTCACCATCATTCACTCCATCACTGTCTTGCCAGAAGGGTGCTTTACACTACAGTTTTTAAACTGCAACATTAACACCCCTCCTTCAGAGTGCAGGCACTGTACTTCCCATCTCCAGGACTCAAGTCCGGCCTGCCGGTTTCTCTGAACCCCTTCATAAATGTTACTTTGCTCACACTCCAACAGCACGTCAAGTATTAAAAACCATTCGTCTCCATTCACTCCTATCAAACACGCTCACGCACGCCTGCTGAAGTCCAAGCCCCTCGCACACAAAACCTCCTTTAACCCCCTCCCTCCAACCTTTCTAGGCCGACCCCTACCCCGCCTTCCTTCCACTACAGACTGATACACTCTTGAAGTCATTCTGTTTCGCTCCATTCTCTCTACATGTCCGAACCACCTCAACAACCCTTTCCTCAGCCCTCTGGACAACAGTTTTGGTAATCCCGCACCTCCTCCTAACTTCCAAACTACGAATTCTCTGCATTATATTCACACCACACATTGCCCTCAGACATGACATCTCCACTGCCTCCAGCCTTTTCCTCGCTGCAACATTCATCACCCATGCTTCACACCCATATAAGAGTGTTGGTAAAACTATACTCTCATACATTCCCCTCTTTACCTCCAAGGACAAAGTTCTTTGTCTCCATAGACTAGTCCTAAGTGCACCACTCACCCTTTTCCCCTCATCAATTCTATGATTCACCTCATCCTTCATAGACCCATCCGCTGACACGTCCACTCCCAAATATCTGAATACATTCACCTCCTCCATACTCTCTCCCTCCAATCTGATATCCAATCATTCATCACCTAATATTTTTGTTATCCTCATAACCTTACTCTTTCCTGTATTCACTTTTAATTTTCTTCTTTTGCACACCCTACCAAATTCATCCACCAATCTCTGCAACTTCTCTTCAGAATCTCCCAAGAGCACAGTGTCATCAGCAAAGAGCAACTGTGACAACTCCCACTTTAGTGTGTGATTCTTTATCTTTTAACTCCACGCCTCTTGCCAAGACCCTCGCATTTACTTCTCTTACAACCCCATCTATAAATATATTAAACAACCACGGTGACATCACACATCCTTGTCTAAGGCCTACTTTTACTGGGAAATAATTTCCCTCTTTCCTACATACTCTAACTTGAGCCTCACTATCCTCGTAAAAACTCTTCACTGCTTTCAGTAACCTACCTCCTACACCATACACCTGCAACATCTGCCACATTGCCCCCCTATCCACCCTGTCATACGCCTTTTCCAAATCCATAAATGCCACAAAGACCTCTTTAGCCTTATCTAAATACTGTTCACTTATATGTTTCACTGTAAACACCTGGTCCACACACCCCTACCTTTCCTAAAGCCTCCTTGTTCATCTGCTATCCTATTCTCAGTCTTACTTTTAATTCTTTCAATAATAACTCTACCATACACTTTACCAGGTATACTCAACAGACTTATCCCCCTATAATTTTTGCACTCTCTTTTGTCCCCTTTGCCTTTATACAAAGGAACTATGCATGCTCTCTGCCAATCCCTAGGTACCTTACCCTCTTCCATACATTTATTAAATAATTTCACCAACCACTCCAAAACTATATCCCCACCTGCTTTTAACATTTCTATCTTTATCCCATCAATCCCGGCTGCCTTACCCCCTTTCATTTTACCTACTGCCTCACGAACTTCCCCCACACTCACAACTGGCTCTTCCTCACTCCTACAAGATGTTAATTCCTCCTTGCCCTATACACGAAATCACAGCTTCCCTATCTTCATCAACATTTAACAATTCCTCAAAATATTCCCTCCATCTTCCCAATACCTCTAACTCTCCATTTAATAACTCTCCTCTCCTATTTTTAACTGACAAATCCATTTGTTCTCTAGGCTTCCTTAACTTGTTAATCTCACTCCAAAACTTTTTCTTATTTTCAACAAAATTTGTTGATAACATCTCACCCACTCTCTCATTTGCTCTCTTTTTACATTGCTTCACCACTCTCTTAACCTCTCTTTTTCTCCATATACTCTTCCCTCCTTGCATATCCAATTCTACTTATATATATATATATATATATTATATATATATATATATAATGTGTTGTGTGTGTGTGTGTGTATATATAATGTCGTGCCGAATATGTAAAACTGGCCAATTAGCAAGAACTCATTTAAAATTAAGTCCTTTCTGAAAATTTCTCTTATACGTTTAAAGATATATCTTTTTCATTAATGTTAATTTAAAAAAAATAATTTTGCTCCAAAAGAATCTTAGAAAACTTACCTAACCTTATAACAAGAGCAATTTATTTTAACCTAACCCAACCAAATATATTTTAAATACGTTTACAATAATTTAGTACTAAACAAACACAATCAAACATATTTTTTTCGTTAGGTTCAGAATGATTTTGGCGAAATTATTGCATACACAAATTTTCACTTGTCCTATATGGCAAGATGAGCGTTGCTATTTAAGCCAAGATCGCAAGTTCTGCCTATTCGGCACGACATTATATATATATATATATATATATATATATATATATATATATATATATATATATATGTATATTTGTTGTGTGTATGTATATTCAAATCGCGAACAAGCGATACAGTATGCAAAAGAACGACGGTGGGAGTTGAATGATAGCTCTAGGCTTTTCGTGTTGCAATCAACACATCAAGAGCTTGCAGTGTTGCAGAAAAGAGGTCCAAGCATTCTAGCTTGGACCAGCACCACTTTTCTGCAACATTACAAGCTCCTGATGTGTTGATTCAACACAAAATGCCTAGAGCCATCATTCAGTAAACAGGTGACATCACAATATGCAAAACAACCACTGTGAAAAGATAGTGAACTTCCAAGAGCTGTCGTGATTTCTAACATCAAGGAAGTGAAAATAATAATAGAATATCAGAAGGCTTATAAGGCAGAGTTATCACCTCGCATACGAACTTACACTCAACCTAGCGTGATGTATTATACGAGGTCGGATGTAAGGTCGTATGTCAGCGGATATCTCAGCCTTATAAGGCTTCTCATATTCTATTATTTTTTTTTCACTTCCTTGATAATGATAGAAATCATGACAGCTCTTGGGAGTTGACTTGTTTTGTCACAGTAGTTGTTTTGCGTGTGCGGACACACACACACACACACACACACACACACACACACACACACACACACACACACACACACACACACAGGAGGCCACTTTATTAGGTACACACTTTTAGTACCGGGTAGAGCATCCCTTTGCCCCAGAATAGCCTGAGTTCTTCGTTGCATGGATTCAAGAAGGTGTTGGAAACATTCCTTAGAAATCCTGTTCCATTTTGACACGATAGCATCACACAGTTGCTGCAGATTTGTCGGCTTCGCATCTCATGTTGTAACACGTCATTGTTTAAGCTGTCGCCTTGTCATCCTGAAATAGTCTGGCCATTCTCCTCTCACTTCTTTCTTAACAAGGCTTTTTCACCCACAGAACTGCCGCTCACTGTATGTTTTGTGTTATTCACACCATTCTGTGTAAGCTCTAGAGACTATTGTGCATGAAAATCCCAGGATATCAGTATGAGATACGCAGACTACCCCGTCTGGCACCAACAATCACTCAACGGTCGAAATCATTTGGATCACATTTCTCTCTCATTTTGATATTCGGGCTGAACAGAAACTGAACCTTCAGGCTATTTTTGCATGCTTTTAGGCATTGAGGTGCTGCCACGTGATTGGTGATTAGATATTTGAATTAACGAGCAAGTGTACAGGGCTAGTAACCCTTCTATATGAATTACCAAACGTAATACGAAGAAAAACTTTAGTCTCTCCTTTTTCAAGCAGTCTCCCTCGGTGGGAGATTCCTGGTGTGTTGATATATATTTATTATATATTATATATATATTATATATATATATTAATATTATATATTAAATAAACTTAGTAGCATAATTATAATATATATGTAATGATGATATAGAGTATATAAATATCAATACATGCGCTGCCAGGATTCGAAACCATATGTACTGGCCTGCCTCATGTAAGCAGAACACATGACGCTTTAAACCATGAGGCAGGCCAGTACAACATGGGTTCGAATTCTTGGCTAGCGCAGTGTTGTTATTGATCAATACCACTCGTTCGTGGTTACAATAATATATAAATATTGCTCGTGAGGCTAGTACACCAAACAGGGATGAGAATGAAATTAGCTTAGAAGCTCCCACACCTCCGTATGCCCTCGGATGGTGGCCCAACAGCTAGCTGTGTGCTGGCTGCACCATTCTTGTAGGGTTGGGTGGTCCTGTGGTTTAAAGCGTCATGTTGTTCTCGCTTACCATGAGGCAGGCCAGTACAACATGGGTTCGAATCCTTGGCTAGCGCAGTGTTGTCATTGATCAATACCACTCGTTCGTGGTTACAATATATATATATAATTGTATGTGATATTGCAGGTGGTGTTCGCGTTGAATCACACTCTCTCGCAACAAGAGATACTGCGTGAGGGAGAGGGTCATCTGACGTACACCACCGACCACCTCATCACACACTACAACTGTGGTGATCTGGACGCTGTTATCTTCTCTCAAGACACCACACAGGTATGTAGCAGCTGCCATCACCACACAGGTATGCAGCAGCTGCCATCAGCACACACCTTCTGTCTTGTGTGTACATTGTATGTTACTAAACACGCCGGTACTCTCATGTGTGTATATTGTGTTAGTACACATTGTGCACTCGTATGTGTGCATTGTTACCACACTCACCTGTACTTGTGTGTACATTGTGCGTTACCATACACGCCTGTACGCTCTCGTGAGTATTATTACCACACACCTGTAGGCTCATGCGTGCATTGTGTTCGCCACATGTATTCTTATGTGTCCATTGTATGTTCACCACGTACTTGTACCATTAGTTACACCCTTCTCCCCACTAGATATACCCTTCTCCCCACTATGTATATCCTTGATTCCCCACTAGGTATATACCCTTGGTCCCCCTGTCTTCCCCCACACTGCAGCGTGCAGTCTCGCTGCATCAATATTTCTCACCTACTTGACAATAGGCTTCAGCGGGCTCAGGCAAGCCTGGTGCGCTTTCCTCACCCAAGTGTTAAAAACCTCGTTGCTTTTAAATATTTTTAGCATCTGCTCACTGCATTTTTTCCCCATGCACTGAGTATAAGTGATGCGTGGTAACTGGCGGATTATGTATATTTATTCTTGGTTACTGCTGTTGCTTCATTTACTAAAGAAATGTTGCCAGAATTCAAGAGACAAGTTTCGGAGGGGTGCTATACGGCGTCAGCTGTCACCGGCCCTATAATCTCTCAACAAGTAGTTTTAGGACGAGGTTTTACTGGGGGAGAGTTTCGCTCTATGTAGAGCTTACATCTCATATGATGCTTTACACAGAGTGGAAGGTTGTCCGAATATAAGCTTGTTGTGCATCTATTTTCACACTTATCTGCAAACTTGTCATTTCAGTCAGTAATTGACAAGGCAAACTGGAAGACAGCGGAGTGTGAGACACAAGTGGTAGTGTTGTCTACTGTTGTTGTCAGGTGTGCACTGGTGCAATACCCACTTGTTGTGGTGTGTGCATTGGTGCACCCTTAGCACCTGTCGCGAGATGTGCATTGGGGGAAACATGAGCACATTAAACACCATGCGTGCACATCTGCCACTGTCTGCTTACCGTATAACTACAAATTAACCTTGCTTACAGAGCTATATTCTGTTATTCAATCTTCACCCGATTACTTAGGCATTTAGGAAGCCTTCTTGAGGATATATCATTGCGAGTTCTTAATCTATTCAGCCTAGTAGAATTTTGTTGTATTATTGATTTCCAGACTTAAAGATGCATTGATGTTTGTGTGGAAGTTCAACCATATTTATTACGCTAGGAAACCATACCACGGGCGGGATTTGAACCCGCGGTCAGAGAGTCTCAAAACTCCAGACCGTCGCGTTAGCACTGGACCAGCTAGCCACAATAAGATTCGTCCAACTAGGTATATTTCTACCTAGTTGGACGAATCTTATTGTGGATAGCTGATCCAGTAGCTAACGCGACGGTCTGGAGTTCTGAGACTCTCTGACCGCGGGTTCAAATCCCGCCCGTGGTATGGTTTGTTTGCAATCGTGTCATTACGATTTCGTGAGTCTTATTACGCTAGGCTTCAATGCTAATTTTTTTTGTTCATCTAAACTGGCTGAATACTTTGCCGCCTCATGTTAAACATTTTGCTAATACCAGTGACCATTTTATAAACATTATGAATCTAATGAGTAGTTAAACATTGCTTTACTAGCTAAATGAGTTGACAGCAAACTCACAATAGACGAATCCTAAGTCCTTTCAATTAGTTCAGGATCATTAGCAAGCTCCAAGGTGATAATTATCAGCCTAGCATCATTATCAAGTCACAACTGTAATTATCCAGAAACGCAGACTAGTTTTATCCCCAGTTTGAGATAATAGTGTAACAAACTCTCAGGTAAGGTCATTGAGGCAAGAGCCTTACGTGTGAGTTGGATCTGCCAAGCATGGGCCAGTAGGCTCACCGCAATAATGTAAATGGTTTAGAAAACCGAAAAGTTGAAGAATGCAATCTTTATTGAGGAAACGTTTCACCAATCATTGGCTTCTTCAGTTCAATACAGAGAAGAACGGAGAAAGAGGAGTTTGAGGCAATAAGTCCCTCAGTGTGGAGTCGATGTGTTCAGTCCAGGCTGACGCACTGATTACCTCAAACTCCTCATCTTTCTCTGCTCTTCTCTGTACTGGACTGAAGAAACCACTGGCTGGCGAAACATTTCTTCCATTAAGTGTCCCAGATGTGGCATAAGTGTCTCATTGTTTAAGCTCACTCCAGTGTTCCTTCGTTCTTGTGTGTGTGTGTGTGTGTGTGTGTGTGTGTGTGTGTGTGTGTGTGTGTGTGTGTGTGTGTGTGTGTGTGTGTGTGTGTGGGTGCTTGGTCATTCAGCGCAAGACGTGATGGAGGCTTGATCCTCCGTCTGTTGAGCGCGAGATATACACGTTTCCTATTTGTACTCACCTATATGAATGGTAGGAGGGGGGTTAGAGCAGAGCTGACGTTGGACTGTCTCCAGCAGGTCCCTCACTTGGGTAACGCCTCGTTGCCGCCGCTAGAGGCCGCTACAGCTACCCACATAGATGAGTACTTCAGGGAGGAACTCATCTACAGGAGGAACAAGAGGATGGGTCGCCGGGTGGTGGAGATACTCCGAGCCAATCCTGACCAGAGCTTCTTCTTTGCCTTCGGCGCCGGTAAGTAGGACGATTCTGGTTGTTTAGAGTAAACTGCTCACGTCTGGATTGTGCTGCTGGGAGATGTGGTGTGCCACTTGCCCAATTGTATCCACACAGTTGTAAACACCTGGTGTTACTCGGCTAGTTGTATCCACACAGTTGTAAACACCTGGTGTTACTCGCCTAGTTGTGAAAATTAGACATATGCAACATTTGCGTATCTTTACATTAAAGATGCCTGTGTGTGTCTAATTTTCATCTTATCGGTAGTTTATACCATTCATGTACAACTTGCCTAGTTGTATCCACGCAGTTGTAAACACCTTGTGTTACTCGCTTAGTTCCAGGAGTGGGTATGGGTAGGTGTTAGCTAACCTTGCCTAGCGTACAAAGCATCATGAACCTATATAATGCAAGGTGAAAATTACAGGCTTTCAAACGGCAAGATTTTTTTTAGCGCCATGAAACGAAAAAGAATGGCTGAACATGGTAAGAATATATCACCACCTAGGAACCATCCTGGTCTAGAAACAGAGGTGGTGGAATCTCCAGAGCCAGGCATTAAAACTAACAGAAAAGCTTCTCAGCACAACGACAACAAACATTATAACATCATTCGTCTTGGCTAACATTCAAGGTCTTAAGCTGAGTGACAACACAATAACGTTCTTCAGTTGCCTGCGTCTAATGCGATGTTCGCAGACTTTACAGAAATCAACGGTATAGGCTACTTATGGATACCTGGGTACAAGCTACTCAGATGAGACCTGAAAAACAAACAAGGGAGACTTGGTCTTTGTTGGGGTCGCTCATATGTACAGTGTTACTTAAAACCAGTAATGATGTAGTCTAAGTTTTGGTGGCTAAAACTTAAGACAGTTATTGTACTTGTCCATAAACCATAAGATGCAACTTCCCAGCAGTTCAAAGATCAGACTTTGAATATCGAGTTATGTCTGAGAACCATTAAACCCAGCCCCAGATATTCTGTTGCTTGGTGACTTCTATTAAAGTCACCTATATTGGAAGTATGTAGCAGACTGTAATAGCAGACTCCCACTAGCTAGTCTGGATGAATAGTCTTAAGTACTAAGTACTTAACTACTAAGACTCTATAACGAATTCGCCTAATGCCAGCAGACAGCCGAACTGACCGGACTAGAAAATACTCTAGATCCTATAGTCACGAATAATGATCTGGTACGAAACATAATGGCGTGGAAGACCGTAAACTCGTACCACAACCTAATAGAAGTTCAGACCTGCGCACACACTGCTGAGCAACAAAACGGACTCGGGTAATAAGTATGTTTAACATATTTAAATTTATCAAAAACATCAGTAGGGAGCTAATGAATCGTAAGCTTACTGCCATGTACTGGGAAGATAATGTGCTAAGTGTGGACCTGAACCAGTATTTTGAGAGAATGAACTCAGTGGCACTAGAAGTATGCTCCAAAACAGGAAAGGAAGGGCTACGCCCTCTATAAATGAAGACGGATAAAGAGCTGCACAAAGGCAAGAGACTTGTGATAATAGCAAGAAGGTATTAACACGTGCCTTAAATACTTTATGGTAAAAGCCAGGAAACAGTCATCCCACTGTCATTAAAATTACTTATAATAATAATAAGCTTATTTCTTTGTAAAGGTTACAATGTGTAATTACAGTTTTGATTTGCTAAGTACAAAGATAGCCACTATCATGCCGAGGCAAATTAGTCGCTAAAACTAGACTGATAACACCAACGTTATTTATAGTAGTAGTAATAGAAGCAGTAGTAGTGGAATCGTTGTCGTCGTCGTCGTCGTCGAGCCTTATGTAAGGTATAATGACGCCCCCAGGATGCCACCCACAACATTGGATTAACACCCAGATAACTACTTACTGCTAACTGAACAGGGGAAGCAGGTGTAAAAAAAATGTCCAGCGTTTTCTACCCATGCCAGGAATCGAACCACGGACACACAGTATGTGAGCCGAGTGCGCTACCAACCGTATTATGAGAGGAGATTCATAAGAGTCGACTGTAAATGCACGGTTTCGTGGAGCACGAACGCATGCACGCACACCATATGATTTTAATGGGAAAGTCAAGCGAAGGTTCCGTTACTTTCTTGTCAAGTCAGACATGATCAGTCATTCTTCCCTGTACGAAGCCTTTTATTTCTCCCACTCAGTCAACCTGTCGAGCTTTGTGCTCACAACATGTCGACTTCAGTCTACCTGTGGAGCCTTGTACTCACAACGTGTTGGCTTCAGTCTGCCTGTCGAGCATTGTACTTATTGTCGACTTAGGAAACACTGCTGAATAAGCTGCTTCCGAAAATTGTAACAAGTACGTCAACAGTACATTTAATAGCTAATATGTATATTTAATAGCTATAAATGCTAACTACAGTTAGGTTGACCCTAGATAGGTTGAGTGTTAAGAACGTCGAATGTGTTAAGAACGTCGAGTGTATTAAGAACGTCGAGTGTATTAAGAACGTCGAGTGTATTAAGAACGTCGAGTGTATTAAGAACGTCGAGTGTATTAAGAACGTCGAGTGTATTAAGAACGTCGAGTGTATTAAGAACGTAGAGTGTATTAACAAAAAGGCACAATACCCTGACTGGAACAATACACAAATGGTCCAGATCGGACCGAAACGTCGTCAAAAGCTTCCCTCTCGTTTGTGCGGGTTATTTCTGTATACCTAAACTCTAGGAAGCCTTAGGTCAGGAAATTGAATTTTTGCTTGAAATGCGTTATTGATCCGTAAGAAATGAAGAATCTATTTTTTTTTTTTTAAGAAAATGACTTATTAATCGCTGTAACCAAAAACAAAAGAAGGCTTGGTCATCTCACCCAGCTCACCCGTGGCCTCATCACTGCCCAGCCACTCATCCATCATCCTGGGTATAAGTGGGCAGGGATGGCAGCAGATAGCGGCTCGTATATATATTGTACTTGTCTCCCCCCAGATAAGACCACCACATTCTCACCCGGTACACACCTTCAACCACCTCTTCCTCTCTTTTGTTCATTTTCTTTCCAACTAAGAATTTTGCACTTTTGGTTTAATACGTTTAGCTGTAGCAGCACTGTAGTGAGGGACGAGTTCAGAGAACATCTTTGTAATGCGTGACTGTAACGTCTCACATCCGCCCCATCTCCCTTGCACTTGTTTTTAAGGTGATGCGCTTCTCCGTGCATCGTAACATTAAGTTTATTTAGGTATAAGTACATATACAGTTACACTGCACGTCTGACAGTGTTTACAGTGCAAGAACGATGTTTACAATGCATAGACAATTTTTACAATGTTTACAATGCGTGGATAATGTATACAAAGCATGAACAATGTTTACAATGCATGGAAAATGTTTACATTGCGATGACAATGTTCAAATTGCATGGACAATGTTACAATGTATGAATAACGTTTACAACGCATGGTCAGTATTTACAATGTTTACACTGCTTGTGTTAATAATGATGGTCACTGGCGGCCTTGAAGTATATTACGTCCGTTGTTTAGTCTGCCTATAATGTACCTCTGTCTAGTTTTGACTGAATGGTAGTCACTCCATGCCCTTTCTGTGAGTGGTAGTCACTCCATACACTTTCTGTGAGTGGTAGTCACTCCATACACTTTCTGTGAGTGGTAGTCACTCCATAGCCTTTCTGTGAGTGGTAGTCACTCCATGCCTTGTGAGTGGTAGTCACTCCATACCCTTTCTGTGAGTGGTAGTCACTCCATGCCTTGTGAGTGGTAGTCACTCCATACCCTTTGTGAGTGGTAGTCACCCCAAAGCCACTCACAAGAAGGGTATGAAGTGACTACCACTCACAGGAAGAGTATAGACTACATAATAAAACTATCAAGTTGAAGAGAGTGATCTTGGTTCTGGTGTTATGTAACCCACTTGGAAGTAAACTCCAGTAGTTTATCATCTTATTGTGACCACTTAGGCATTGTTGACCTCAGATCTGTACTAACCAGTCTTCTTTTGCATCCAGTTTTGGCTCCCTAGTTAGTTTTTCCAAAGGTTAATTCTATAAATTTGTCCTCTTTTAAACTGCCTGACTGATTTTGGTTGCTTGAAATGGTCGTGATAGCATTTATCAGTAGTATTGCTTATGTTCGTTGCTTTTATCGTTTGTTGATTTTATCCTTGTTTTTCTTGTGTGTTGTCGATGTTGTGTTACGTTGTGTTGTGTATACATATTACATTATAGCTGTGAGCGCTGAGTAACCTACGCAGTTACGGTGCTCTGTAAATGTCGCAGTTGCTTATCTATCTTAAACTGGGCCTACTACTTCGTCAGACATTAATCCAAATCACGGTGAACTTCACCAGTGTGTCTGTAGTTAATATATTTTCGTGTCTGTGGTGAGGCTGCTTATACCGCAGCCGTTGGAGGCGCTGGAAGACAACGCAAATGTGGTATACGCGGATTTTACTAAGACACTTGATGAATGTGATTATGGAATGTTAGGTAAATGGACACATATGAGACGAATGTGACATTTTGTGGCAACGTTTCGCTCTTCAGGAGCTTTGGCAATCGAAACGTTGCCACAGTAAAATGTCCCATTAGTTGCGTCTGTGTCCATTTACCTAACATTCTGTCAGTAATTCTACCATTATTACTGAGCATGGAATGATTGCACAAGTGGGCAAATGGATTTTTAATTTTCTGGCAAGTGGAACGCCAACAGTAATAGTAAACGGAGCAAAATCCTGCATTGACAGAGTAAAAATCTGTTACCCAAGACACGGCCTTGGCGCCTTTACTGATTCTTATCCTCAAAGTGGACATAGATAAAAGCACTCGCCATAGTTGAGTATCCTCATTTGGGTTGATACCAAAGCAAGCATGAAAATCACCTCGGCAGAAGACCTGGAAAAATTGCAAGATATAAACAGTGTCTTCCAATGGGCAGTGAAGAATGACATGACCTTCAGCGGTGACAGGTCCCAACTGCTTAGATACGGAAAGAATGAAGAACTCAGAGTGACACGGAGGGAACATGTGAAAGATCTGGTTGTAATGTCGACTGACCTTTGCATATCAGTGGTATACAGTACCGACAAGATAATGAATTAAACACACATGCGACATATGGGTATCTTTACTTTGTAGACGTTTCGCCATCCAGAGGCTTTATCAGTACAGTACATGGATATAATCTGAAGACTGTTGAAATATATACAGAAGACAGTGGAAGTTCAGGTAGTCAATCTCTCAGCCCTAGGAGCAAGTGACGAGCACGTAGTCTTGAAGAATTGAAGCGCAGGCAGGAAGACTGGCCGTCAGGTCAGCACCAGACACACCTACCACCACTACACTGCCACCACTACACTACCGGCACTACACTGCCAGCACTGCACTGCCAGCACTACACTGCCAGCACTACACTGCCACCACTACACTGCCACCACTACACTGCCAGCACTGCACTGCCACCACTACACTGCCACCACTACACTGCCGGCACTACACTGCCAGCACTACACTGCCAGCACTACACTGCCAGCACTACACTGCCAGCACTACACTGCCGGCACTACACTGCCAGCACTGCACTGCCAGCACTACACTGCCAGCACTACACTGCCAGCACTACACTGCCAGCACGATACTGCCAGCACTACACTGCCAGCACTGCACTGCCAGCACTGCACTGCCAGCACTACACTGCCAGCACTACACTGCCGGCACTACACTGCCAGCACTACACTGCCAGCACTACACTGCCAGCACTGCACTGCCAGCACTGCACTGCCAGCACTGCACTGCCAGCACTGCACTGCCAGCACTATACTGCCACCACTGCACTGCCAGCAATACACTGCCAGCACTACACTGCCAGTGTCATGTAGGGAGGTATTGGAACGTAAGCATAATCGGGGAATATGGGAGTAAGGGAGTATGTATAGGCAGGGGATAGGCAGGCGAGGTGGTAGGAGAGATGATTAGTGGAGGTAGGTAATGTGAGGTCACTGGTGACTACATCTTCACCTGTCATTACTCTACTCACCATACTACTCACCCTCTCACTACTTTAACTAAACATAAATAAATGGAGAAATGAGTAAATAACGGGGACAGTGAATATTACTATTCTACTCAGTTTATTATTAAGTCCTTGTACAATAATATATTTGGGAACAGGAGAACATTATTGTGGTTTAGATAAATGGGATGGTATGTATAAGCAGTGAGACAGGAATACAATCAACTTCACGAAAATGAATGTAACTTACAATATAGTTCAGAGAACAGTTCATCACAGGAACTAAGCTACAGGTCCCAAGACCTACACAGCATGAGTACTGCTCCAAGCCAGTACTCTGCCCACTGTCTCCAACAGTCTCTCCTCCCGAGACTCTCCAGTTCAGCTCTGCTCTCAGGCCAGAGCTCTGCTCGACTCTCCAGCAGCCTTCTCCCTGCTCAGAGCTCTGCACCCAGGCTAGAGCTCCGCACGAATCTCTCGATCATGCTCTTCCTTGGGCTTATATGGTGGTCCAAGCACCCTCCACAATGAGGTGTGCACACATGGTGTTGATCTGACGCTGAGGTCTGACGCCGTCCAGAACAAAAGATGTGATGCAGTTCAGCTGGGCTTGTGAGGTCTCTTGGGAGACCTAATTTAACCAATTATATGGTCACACCTTGCCTTGGCAGACGTCTGTAGCCACGCCCACGTCTGAGGTCTTTTGTTCTTGACGGCGTCAGACATAGGCGTCAGGTCGTACACGTGGTTGTGGAGGGTGCTTGGACCACCATAAAAGCCCAAGGAAGAGCATGATCAGGAGATTCGAGCAGAGCTGCTGCTGGGGTGCAGAGCTCCTGAGCAGAGATTTGAGCAGAGCTGCTGCTGGGGTGCAGGGCTCGGGAGAAGGCTGCTGAAGTCTCTGGAGGAGACTGTTAGAGGCATTGGGCAGAGTACGTACTAGTTTGGCGCAGTACTCGTGCTGTATAGGTCTTGGGACCTGTGGCTTAGTTCCTGTAGTGAACTGTCCTCTGTGCTATATTGTAAGTTATATTCATTTTGGTGAAGCTAATTGTATTCCCTGTCTCACTGCTTATGTGTACCACCCCATTTATCTAAACCCCAATGATGTACTCCTGTTCCCAAATATATTATTGTACAAAGACTTAACAATAAACTGTGTTTGAGTAGAATAGTAATATTCACTGTCCCCGTTATTTTCTCCATTTATTTATGTTTAGTTAAAGTAGTGAGAGGGTGAGGAGTGGAGTGTGGTGGGTAGAGTATGAGAGGTGAAGGTGTAGTCACCAGTGACCTCACATTACCTACCTACCTCCGCTAATCATCTCACTCCTACCACCTCGCCTGCCTCTCCCCTGCCTACATAATTCCTTACTCCCATATTCCCCACTTATATCCTATTCATTCCGATATCCCCGACATGACAAAGACAGTCTTAAGCCGAAAAGGCGTTGGTCTGACAGACATTTGCCAAGGCAAGGTGACCATATAATTGGTTAAATTAGGTCTCCCCAGAGACCTCACAAGCCCAACTGAACTACATCACATCCCCCTTTCTCCCCCAATTTGCTGTATAGTCCTTGTGGCTTAGCGCTTCTTTTTGATTATAATAATAATAATAATCTCCCCCAATTTAAAATATCTGAGAACTATGACAATTTGTCCTAAGTTATTAGACTATTTTAATCCTAACCCCTTAATTCTATTACAATACAAAGACAAAAATTATATATAATACATATATTTCCCTCAACCTTCTCAACTACCACAAGGCAGCATAATCAGTACACCTGGCAGTTGACCAGCATAACAGTTGCTCTCTGCACTGCACTGCCAGCACTACACTGCCAGCACTACATCGCCAGCACTGCACTGCCAGCACTACATCGCCAGCACTGCACTGCCAGCACTACATCGCCAGCACTGCACTGCCAGCACTACACTACCAGCGCTACACTGCCAGCACTACACCGCCAGCACTACACTGCCAGCACTACACTGCCAGCACTACATCGTCAGCACTACACTGCTAGCACTACACTGCCAGCACTACACACGATACACCGGGGAAAGATGTTTCGCGTGATAGAAACCTAGATTTTTTTTAACTAGGTTGGTAGCAATCCTCGTCCTGTGTTTGTTTATCTCTGACAGGTGTCCATGTGAGCTTCCCCTCTCCTCAAACATATTACCTCCATAAACGCCAGATTTATAACCTTTTGCCTCTCGTATTGCATTCCCCCTTAGTAACGTAACTAGTCTGATTTGTGTGTGTGTGTGTGTGTGTGTGTGTGTGTGTGTGTGTGTGTGTGTGTGTGTGTGTGTGTGTAAAGATCTGCGATAATATATTTTCTGTTAGGGAAACAAGGTTTCGCCCTGGTGTCCCGTCTTCTGTTAGGAATTTCACTTTTTTTTTTTTGAAAGTATGAAATACCGACAAGTTGAAGATTGTATAAATGCTGGTAGAATTACAGACAATTGGGATGTCCTGACTATGGGTCAGGTAGGTGATCTTGGTTGCCAATATGACGTTTTTCAGAGCATAGTTCTAGCTGCCCAGACAACTTTTGTTCCTAGTAGGGAAATTAGATCTAACAAAAATGATCCCAAATGGATGAACAATAGATTAAAACATCTCAATGGTCAAAAGAGAGGCATATATAGGCATATCAAAAGAGGGGATGGGCAGTTAAGAAATCAATATATTCAATTAAAGAGAGAAATAAAGAAAGGAATAAGAAAAGCAAAAAGGGATTATGATGCTAAGGTCGCAAGGGACTCAAAGACTAACTCAAGAGGTTCTTTCAGGTATACAGAAGTAAGATTAGGGACAAGATTGGCCCACTTAAGAGTAACTCTGGTCAGATCACTGACAGTGATAAGGATATGTGTGAAATTCTCAATACCTACTTCCTCTTAGTTTTCACCCAGGAAAATACTAGCAATATTCCTGAAATAATAGATTACGTAGAACAGGATGATAAAGTATGTACGATTGCGGTAACTAGTGACATGGTCCTCAGACAAATAGAGAAACTAAAACCTAACAAATCCCCAGGTCCTGATGAACTGTTTGCAAGGATGTTAAAGGAATGTAAAGAGGAACTTAGTATACCTTTGGCTAATCTTTTTAACATATCACTACAAACTGGCATAGTGCCTGATAAGTGGAAAATGGCAAATGTAATACCTATTTACAAGGCAGGTGACAGGTCCTTGGCTTCGAACTATAGACCAATAAGCCTTACCTCCATAGTGGGAAAATTTATGGAATCAATTGCCGAAGCAATTCGTAGCCATCTTGACAGGCACAGATTGACTAATGATTCTCAACACGGTTTTACAAAGGGGCGTTCCTGTCTTACGAATTTACAAACTTTTTTCACTAAGGTGTTTGAGGAGGTAGATCATGGTAATTAATATGATAGTGTATATGGACTTCAGTAAGGCTTTCGATAGAGTTCCACACCAGAGGCTGTTGAGGAAACTTAGGGCACACAGAATAGGAGGAGAATTTTTTTCCTGGGTAGAGGCATGGCTGACAAATAGACAGCAGAGTGTTTGCATAAATGGGGAGAAATTCGAATGAGGGCACGTCACAAGCGGTGTTCCTCAGGGGTCAGTGTTGGGCCCGTTGTTGTTCACAATTTACATAAACGACATAGATGAGGGAATAAATAGCGACATAAGCAAATTTGCTGATGACGCCAAAATAGGCCGTCCAATTCATTCTAATGAGGATATTAGAGCACTCCAGGATGATTTGAATAGACTGACGCAATGGTCAGAGAAGTGGCAGATGCAGTTTAATATTGACAAATGCCAAGTTCTAAATGTTGGACAGTTAAATAACCATGCCACATATAAACTAAATAATGTAGATCTTAATACTACCGATTGCGAAAAGGATTTAGGAGTTCTGGTTAGCAGTAATCTAAAACCAAGACAACAGTGCATTAGTGTTCGCAATAAAGCTAACAGAATTCTTGGCTTCATATCTAGAAGTATAAATAATAGAAGTCCTCAAGTTGTTCTTCAACTCTATATATCCTTGGTTAGGCCTCATTTAGACTATGCTGCTCAGTTCTGGTCACCGTATTACAGAATGGATATAAATGCTCTGGAAAACGTACAAAGGAGGATGACAAAGATGATCCCATGTATCAGAAATCTTCCCTATGTGGATAGACTGAGGGCCCTGAATCTGCACTCTCTCGAAAGGCGTAGAATTAGGGATATGATCGAGGTGTATAAATGGAAAACAGGAATAAATAAAGGGGATGTAAATAGTGTGCTGAAAATTTCCAGCCAAGACAGGACTCGCAACAATGGTTTCAAGTTGGAAAAAATTCAGATTCAGGAAGGATTTTAGGAAAGTACAAGTTTGGTAATAGAGTTGTGGATGAGTGGAACAAGCTCCCGAGTACAGTTATTGAGGCTAAAACGTTGTGTAGTTTTAAAAATAGGTTAGATAAATACATGAGGGGGTTTGTGGGTGGGTGTGAGTTGGCCCTGACTAGCTTGTGCTGCTGGGTCTGGTACAGTGCTCCATCCTTGAGTGGAGGTGACCAAACTGGGTGGGTCATTGGGATAATCCGGGGGGGGGGGTCATTGGTCTATTCCGGGGGCGGGGACATGGACCTGCTCCGCATGGGTCAGTAGGCCTGTTGCAGTGTTCCTTCTTTCTTATGTTCTTAATGTGGCATTTTATTGTGGCTATGTTTCGCTCTCCAGGAGCTTTGTCAAGCTGTAACGGCTTGACAATAGTTGCACTTGTGTCCTTTTACTCTACAAGTTTAAGATTAAGACACATGTGCAACAGTTGTGTATCTTTATTTCTGAAACGTTTCGCCTACACAGTAGACTTCTTCAGTAAATGCGGAGGCAACATTAAAATGGTATAAAATACCGACAGATTGTTAGGTAAGACACATATGCAACAGTTAGGTATCTTTATTTCGAAACGTTTCGCCTACACAGTAGGCTTCTTCAGTCGAGTACAGAAAAGTTGATAGAAGCAGAAGATACTTGAAGACGATGTAATCAGTCCATCACCCTTAAAGTTTTGAGGTGGTCAGTCCCTCAGTCTGGAGAAGAGCATTGTTCCGTTGTCTGAAACAATATGAAGTTGAAGTGACAGGATGGAGCCTTTTATAGTGCCAGGAGGTGAGACGTAGGTTGCTTTGGGAGGGCAGGCCCCTCTAAAACCCCACCCGTTCTCACTAGTAGAGATTGTCGAAGTTGATGGTCTGTCCCAAGATACCCTTGTGTTGCAGTGTCTGACAGAATGAACATTAAAATGGTATAAAATACCGACAGATTTGTTAGGTAAGCACATATGCATGTTCATTCTGTCAGACACTCCCAACACAAGGGTATCTTGGTAAGACCATGAACTTCGACAATCTCTACTAGTGAAAAACGGCTGGGTTTGAGAGGGACCCCCCCTCCCAACGCAACCCTACGTCTCACCTCCTGGCACTATAAAAGGCTCCATCCTGTCACTTAAAAACTTCATATTGTTTCAGACAGGAACAATGCTCTTCTCCAGACTGAGGGACTGACCACCTCAAATTTTAAGGGTGATGGATGATTACATCGTCTTCAAGTATCTTCTGTTTCTATCAACTTTTCTGTACTCGACTGAAGAAGCCTACTGTGTAGGCGAAACGTTTCGAAATAAAGATACCTAACTGTTGCATATGTGTCTTACCTAACAATCTGTCGGTATTTTATACCATTTTAATGTTCATTCTGTCAGACACTGCAACACAAGGGTATCTTGGTTTACAGCCATGAACTTCGACAATCTCTATGTGAGAACGGTGGGTTTGAGGGGGGACCTGCCCTCCAACCCCAACCTACGTTCACCACCTGGCACTATAAAAGGCTCCATCCTGTCACTTCAACTTCATATTGTTTCAGACAACGGAACAATGCTCTTCCCCGGGACTGAGGATTTGACCACTCAAAATTTTAAGGGTGTTGGACTGATTAATCGTCTTCAAGTATCTTCTGCTTCTATCAACTTTTCTGTACTCGACTGAAGAAGGCTACTGTGTAGGCGAAACCTTTCGAAATAAAGATACCTAACTGTTGCATATGTGTCTTACCTAACAAATGCGGAGGCAGCAGGAAGAGTAGTGAAATATGTAATCAGTCATCAATATGTGGTCAGTCCCTCAGCCTGGAGAAGAGTACAGCTCCATTGAGCTGACCAGTACAGAACCCAGCTGTTGTACATGTATATTTTAGCACACTATAAAGGCTACAGTTATAATTGTAACCATAGTGGTGGACTGGTAAGCCAGTGGAAGGCTTCGGTCGGATGACCAAACCCTCCAGCTTCGGGTCATGTGACTAAGACCCGCGTCAGGAAACACTTGTCTTGTTTCTTGACATACCTAACCTAACCCACTCAGACTGAAACGTTGTTACATCTTAATCTCTCATTCGAGGGACTATATCAGTCTAATCTACTTGAGTTATAATACTCCCTTGTTTTGCCCCCACCCACGGTTTGGCGAAACGTCTTCTTTGTAAATGTAATAGTTATGATAGGATCAACTAGCTGAGCACCAGTAGGAAGCCTCTCTGTCTCGTGCTAAGCAAACAGAGGATCAAACCTCTGTATACAGTGTTTGGTTTTTATATTTCACGCCACGTTTGTGCTGCCATCTCGCGGGCTGAGGCCTAACTTCAGTCCACGAGATGCTACACCATTCTCACTTACGCAGCCGACGCCCTATGAGCAACAAGCCATCTCTCCTTCCCTCGCAGGCTGATGGTCATGGCTGTCTCCCAGGGCAAGCCTAACACGCTGCCTGTATTCAAGAACCCAGTAAAGTAACACGTCCCCCGATGAGTATTCACCGCTAATTACTACAAGATATTCATTATACCTCAGCCGCGTCTTGCGTTCACTCACCCGCACAGGTTTGGTGTTTAAGATTAATAATAATCACCGTATGTGCCTTGCATTCTTGTTTATATTCATCAACATTTGTAACCTCAGTCATTTTGTAAGTTCTTCTGTAACCTCAGTCATTTTGTAAGTTCTGTAACCCCTGGCTGCCTTCAAGAGAGAGCTGGACAGATACCTAAAGTCAGTGCCGGATCAGCCGGGCTGTGGCTCGTACGTCGGACTGCGTGCGGCCAGCAGTAACAGCCTAGTTGATCAGGCCCTGATCCATCGGGAGGCCTGGTCATGGACCGGGCCGCGGGGGCGTTGATCCCCGGAATAACCTCCAGGTAACCCCAGTCATTTTGTAAGTTGTTGTTGTTTTGACTGTGTAAAATATCCACGTGACTTCATCAGTTGCTTGCACCAGGCAGCAGCCGTTGTATGTTCCAATTTTATCTTAACGCATTATAGACTTTTTTTTTCCAGTTTATCGTGTGTTTCTTTTTCGTTTATATGATCTTTCTTGCCTGCCTGGAGTCTACCTGGAGGGCATTCTGGGGATCAACGCCCCCGCGGCACGGTCCACGACTTGGCCTCCTGGTGGATCAGGGCCTGATCAACCAGGCTGTTACTGCTGGCCGCACGTAGTCCAACATAGGAACCACAGCCCGGCTGATCCGGCACTGACTTTAGGTATCTGTACAGCTCCCTCTTAAAGACATCCAGGGGTCTGTTGGTAATTCCCTTTATGGCTGTTGGGAGACTGTTGAACAGTCTTGGGCCCCGGACACTTATTGTGTTTTCTTTTAGTGTACTAATGGCGCCCCTGCTTTTCATTGGGCGTATGTTGCCTCCCCTGCTAAGTCTTTTACTTCCGTAGGGAGTGATTTCTGTGTGCAGATTAGAGACCAGTCCCTCTAGGATTTTCCAAGTGTACATCATTTTTTTTTTATTTAGAAATTTTAGCATACAAACAGAGGTACAAAAAATACAGGTAAGAGCAGCATGCCAAAGCCACTTACATGCATAGCATTACGGGCTGGCTTAAATTTAACTTAAGATTAACTAAGCAATGATGAAATCAGTGATAAAACATTATTGTAAACAGATAACTATAAAGCACAAATGAGTATTACAAAGACAGGTCATATGGTTGCTTGCATTACTGTTCATTCAGTCGAATGGAGTATTCTGTTAGGTAGTGTATTTAAGAAAATAACAAAGTTAGATTGGGTCCTAGGTTAAACATTTATGTGATATAATTGTGAGTAGCATTTTGTGCTCCAGTGAGTACAAGTCGAGTGCTTCCAAGCGTTCCAATTAGTTAAGGTGTTTGATAGAACTTATATGTGCAGTAAAGGTTCTCTGTACATTTTCTAGATCTGCAATTTCACCTGCCTTGAACGGACACTTTTTTTTTTTGTTCAGTAACTCTTAAGGTTCCTCTGTAAGATAAGATTTTGTTCGGAATTTTAACCCCGGAGGGTTAGCCACCCATGATAACCCCTAAGAAAGTCAGTGCGTCATCGAGGGACTGTCTTATTTCCATTGTGGTCCTCAGTCTTGTCCCCCAGGATGCGACCCACGCCAATTGACTAACGCCCAGGTACCTACTTGCTTGCTAGGTGAGCGGAGACTGTAACAGATGTAAGGAAACACGCCCAATGTTTCCACCCTTGTAAAGTAAAAGGACACAAGTGCAACTAATGTGACATTTATTGTGGCAACGTTTCGCCCTCCAGGAGCTTTATCAAGCCATTACAAAAAATACATGGACACGGAGGGTATATATAGGCTCAGAGTGAGGTGCAATACTAGTGAGGTAACATTTCGATGTTCACTAGTGGTGGTGGTAGTAGTAGTAGTAGTAACAAAAGTAATACAATATGATAGAGCAATTAATTCGTACAAGAGTAAAAGGATATAAAAGCTATTACTTGGGTAACATAAAAATAGGTTGGACAAATATAGACTGGAAAGAGGCAGCTTGTTGCAGTGTTCACTCTCTGTAATGTACTTTGTAAAGTAAAAGGACACAAGTGCAACTAATGTGACATTTATTGTGGCAACGTTTCGTTTCCCCAGGAGCTTATAAAGCCATTACTAATGGCTTGATAAAGCTCCTGGAGAGCGAAACTTTTGCCACAATAAATGTACATTAGTTGCACTTGTGTCCTTTTACTTTACATATTGTCGGTAATTCTACCAACTTTATTACAATGTGAACATCAAAATGGTATACAATACCGACAGGTTGTTAGGTAAGACACATATGCAACAGTTAGACAATTTATTCCGAAACGTTTCGCTCACAGTAGGCTTCTTCAGTCGAATACAGAAAGTAGGCAGGAACAGTAGAGATGTGAAGACGATGTAATCAGTCCATCACCCTTAAAGTCGTAGAATTTGAGGTTGTCAGTCCCTCGGCCTGGAGAAGTTCAGTTCCATAGTCAGGAACTATCTGAAGATCAAGCGACAGTGCGGAGACTTAAATACTGTCTTACCTAACAACCTGTCGGTATTGTATACCATTTTGATGTTCATCTTGTCAGACACTGCAACACATGGCATCTTGGTACAGAAAACACCTTGGACAAGTTTTCAAGTGGGAAAATGTTGGATCTGAGAGGGACATGACCTCTCAGTGGCCCCTCATACTACTTATTTCTACTTACTACTTCTATACTTCTTCTACTATACTACTACTACTACTACTTTCTACTACTACTAACCCCTCTCTTTGGGAAGGACCTACTTCCACTGGGGGAAACCCGCCTCCAGTGAATTTGCCTCGTTGCTTCACCTGGGCGTTACTATTAAGCGACAGGATTCTTTCTTCTGCTTCAGAATCTCCACGACTATGGTGCTGTTCGCACCTACTCCCAGGTTGAGGGACTGATTACCTCATTTCTGTAATAGTTCTACTGTCTTCAAGTTATGTCCTAGAATTTGTATTGATAAAGCCACTGGAGGGGCGAAACGTCTACAATAAAGATACCAGATGTTGCACATGTGTCTTACTCTCATCTTGTCGGTTTTATATACCATTGTACACAATTGTCAGACACTGCAACTCATGGAATCTTAATTCTGGGACATGTACATAACCTTCACGACAACTACTACTACTACTAACCCATTCTTGGGAAGGACCTACTTCCATGGGAATCCGCTACCAGTGAATTTGCCCTCGTTGCTTCACCTGAGTTACTATATAAGCGCCAGGATTCTTTCTTCTGCTTCAGAATCCCCACGACTATGGTGCTGTTCGCACCTACTCTTAGGTTGAGGGACTGATTACCTCATCTTCTGTACATAGT
Organism: Cherax quadricarinatus; assembly: GCF_026875155.1. Lineage (NCBI taxonomy): Eukaryota > Metazoa > Arthropoda > Malacostraca > Decapoda > Parastacidae > Cherax > Cherax quadricarinatus. The sequence goes on along the minus strand of NC_069490.1, from coordinate 19,284,793 downwards.
TTACGTCTTCAAGTTATGTCCTAGAATTTGTATTGATAAAGCCACTGGATGGCGAAACGTCTACAATAAAGATACCCAGATGTTGCACATGTGTCTTACTCTCGTCTCAAAAGTACTTTCACAAGCTAACACCAGAGTCGCCATCGCTTCTACCACTTCAATAAAGGATCTAACCGGACAAAACCCAAGCCCACGAACCAGTCAATGCAGGAGTTTACACTATACCCTGTGGAGGCTGTGACAAGATCTACGTAGGTGAAACAGCAAGAAACCTCGACACCCGCCTCAATGAACACATATACGCATGTAGGAACGCAACTTAAACAACGCCTGTGTACAACCCGAAATTCCCCCAATCATCTTATGAAATTCAGAGACGCCCAATTAGTGTTTAAAAGAAAATATTTCCGCACACGCAAGTGCCTTAAATCAGCATGATCGCTGTTTCGAATACAATTAAAAAAAAACAACGGCAGCTTCCCATCTCCAAAAGTCTTAGCAAGACCCTCCTGAAAACAGTAAAACCCTGCCATCACATAGTCTTCCTGTTATACTACACAAAGCACAGAGAGTGAACACGAAACAAGCTGCCTCATTTCAGTTTATATTTGTCCAACCTATTTTTATGTTCCCCAAAAAGTAATAGCTTTTATATCTTTTACTCATGTACGAATTAATTGCTCTACCATATTGTATTACTTTTGTCACTACTACTACTACCACTAGTGAACATCGAAATGGTACCTCACTAGTATTCACCTCACTCTGAGCCTTTATATACCCTCTGTGTCCATGTATTGTTTGTAATGGCTTGATAAAGCTCCTGGAGAGCGAAACGTTGCCACAATAAATGTCACATTAGTTGCACTTGTGTCCTTTTACTTTACATATTGTCGGTAATTCTACCAACTTTATTACACGAGTCATGGTAAGCAGAAATCTAAAGCCAAGACAGCAGTGCCTTAGTGTGCGCAACAAGGTCAACAGATTACTTGGATTTATCTCAAGAAGTATAAGTAACAGAAGTCCAGAAGTTATTTTGCACCCCTATACATCACTAGTGAGGCCTCATTTAGATTATGCTGCTCAGTTTTGGTCCCCTTACTACAGGATGGACATAGACTCATTAGAGAACATACAGAGAAGAATGACTAAAATGATTTACTGTGTAAGGAACCTCCCGTATGAAGATAGACTTAAAGCCTTAAATCTCCACTCTCTGGAGAGGGTAGAATGAGGGGGGGGATATCATGAAGTGTATAAGTGGATGACAGGCATAAACAGGGAGACATTAATAAAGTACTGAGGTGTCGAACCAGATAAGAACCAGGAAAAAATGGATTTAAGTTGGATAAATTTAGATTTAGAAAGGACATAGTTAAGTACTGGTTTTCTAACAGAGTTGTAGATGCGTGGAACAGTCTTCCCAGTGGGGTGATAGAGGCTAGGACCTTGGGTAGCTTTAAGAAGAAACTGGACAAATATATGAGTGGGAGGGGCTGGGTTTGATTGGTGTCAAGGGGTACGGGAGTTATTTCTTGAGTAGCTTTAGGTAGATGTCGTTTTGATAAGGACCTGCCTCGTATGGGCCAGTAGGCCTTCTGCAGTGTTCCTACATTCTTATGTTCTTATGTTCTCACCAACACACTTAGTTTCCGTGGTTTGATCCCCGGTACGGCTGGAAATGCTGGGCATGTTTCCTTACACCTGCTGTCCATGTTCACCTAGCAGTAAGGAGAAACCCGGGTGGTAGTTGACTGTTGTGGGTGGCATCCAGGGGGTGGTAGGATAACACTTCTTACCTTGTAAAAATTCATCTGTGTAAAAAAAAATCCTTGTGGTACCTCACTGACGGGCATTCCCCCCAAAACGACATTTTCCCCCCTTTTATAGTTTATGTTTTCTCAAAAATATAATCCCTTATCCATTATCATAAATGTTGCCAGTTATTCCAGTTTCATTGCATTTTCCACATTAGTCCTTCATAGTTCTCAAGTCTTCAATACAGTCGGTGCCTCCTTATCTTTTCTTCAACAATTTCCGTGACTGTTATGACATGTTTGTTATACATGAATTTCCTAGATGAAAATGGGATTTTATTTTTCCCAGTTAGTTGGTTTTTGTTCTCAAAGCTTTTGAAGCCGATTTTTTCTTGGGGTTCTCCTATTTTCACAATTACATCGTCAAAAAAAAAAAAAAAAAGGCGTAATGTGTGTGTGTGGTTTTTGTGTGTGTGTTTAAGTTTTCTTTGTTGCGTTTATGTAGATAAAGGGTTTCAGAGAACCTCAATTTGATAATTAAAAAATGTGCAACATTGGGTATCTTTAATGAGGAAAGTTTCCCACACTTTGGCTTCTCAGTCCATAAAAAGGAGAATGGTGAAAAACGGGGAGTAGTTTGAGGTAATCAGTCCCCAGTTGAGTCGATGTAGTCGTCAAAATCTCGAAAAGTATACAAAATATGTGGGGAAAAGTGCAGTTATATACTGTAGGAGGAGAGGTGCAGCAGTGTAGGTGGTGAAATTTGCCCAATTGAAGTGGGTCTGCCAAGGGTTAGGCAAGTGAAGAATTTCCTGTATTAAGATCCCGGATGTTGCTGTTTTAGCGGAATGTGGATGAATGTAATAAAGGCGGGGGGTTTGATACCCAAACTCTCCCGTTCTTCTCTTTCCTTTGTGGGGGACTGTGGTGATGAATGGTTTGAAAACCGAAAGTTGAAGATTGAGACACTTATGCGCATAGGGGAAAATCTTTTTATTATGAACCACTGTGTGGGCAAAACGTTTCCTAAATAAAGATTCCCTTGGGATAAGTGTTAATCTTCAACTTGTCGGTTTTTAAACCTTCATCACAATGTCAGACACTGCGCCATGGGTCTTTTACAAGAATTCAACACTTGTTCAACCTTTTGGGACGAAGCCCTTTCTTCGACTAGTGGGGGGGCCACTAGCCCCCGCTCCACTGCTTCACGTCCCTCACTACAGTTTTAAAAGCCCGTCTACGGCCCTATGCGTTTAGAAATGAGGTAATCGTCCCCCACCTAGGAGTGGTGGAACAGCACTAGTCGTGGAGATTTTGAAGCAGAAGAAGAATCCCGGCGTTTTAAAAGTAAGTCGGTGAAGCAGACGAGGGGAAAAACTGGTAGGCGGGGTTCCCCCGGGAAATAGGTCCTTCCCCAAAAAGAGGGTTAGTTTTAGTAGTAGTTGTTAGTCGTGAAAGGGTTTTTGACGTAATTACTTTTGAAAATGAAGGGGTCTGCTTTTTGATTTTTTTTTAAAAATTACACAGTGCCCAGAGTTTTACATTCCCCAGAGAGAAATTAGGTTAATAATAAAGTCCCAATTGGGTTACAGGGGCTAAAGCATTATTAGGGGAGAAAAGGGGGGAATTTTTAGGCGCATAAAAAAGAGGAGAGGTTAACCTTACGACCAAAATTTTTCGCTTAAAAGAGAAGTAAAAAAGGCGATTAGAAAAGGCTAAAAGTGACTATGAAAATTGAGTCGTAATGAATCAAAGATAATCCAAAGGGGTTCTTTCAGTGTTTGGACGAAGGGGAAGGAAAAGTGGGCCTTGAAAATCAGGGATGGACAGCTGAGGTAATGAACTGGAAATGTGTTCCCTTATTTAATGACTATTTTTTGTCAGTTTTTTACAAGGAAGATGTAAATGAGATTCCAGTAATTAACAATTATTTAGTTCCTGATGAATTTAAGTTAACTAATATTACTGTCACGAGGACATGGTTATTAAAACAGATAGACAAACTGAAACAAAATAAGTCCCCGGGACCCGATGATTGTAGCACCTACAAACACACATCCACTGATGGCACCACTATCACGGGCTTTAATCCAAACTCCTCCCCCGACATTAACTTACTAACGAAACCATTAAATCACGTTTAAGGCGATTCGTTCAACGTACGTTCTTATTTACAATTAGACACCTACTGGCCGAGCTCCTTGAAGCAGAGAGGCCAGATATTGTTTTGCTAAACAGTACCTGCCTCAAAGCCCCTCAATGTATCCCCATTATGGTTATACTGCACTACAGTCCCCCTATGATCCCCACGTGGGGTTGCCATCCTTGTCAATTCAACTAAAAACATGAATTTCTCCCAATCCCTTTATTCACCAACACTGTCTTTGCGGTCAGAAAAACACACCCACCTTGGCCCTTTATTTTTTTCCACCTATGCTCGCCCAAAACACTACTCTCAACATACACGACCTCTCCTTAGTCTTCAACTACACCAACACACCAACTTACCTACTAGCTGCATGAATGCCAAACACCACTGCCTTTCATCACACCAGTAACAACCAACTTGGTCACCAATTACTCAACTTCACAAACCATAAAAACCTAATTCATCTTGGCCCAGACTTAAATACCTTCTTCAACCACACGGGCCAAAGGCAAACCAGACATCATTCTGGCAAAACCGAGCCAGCTCTCTATTTCAACATTACATCTCCCCTGGCCCTATTACAGGCTCTGATCACATCCCAGTCATCTTACACATCTCCTCCAACCCTATCCTCATTCCAACCACACCTTCATTCTCCTACAAAGACGCTGACGGGGATGCTTTAAAAACAACACATAGACAATATTAACCTCACCTATGACTACAACAACAAACCTATCTCTGACACGATACTCAACTTGATCTCATCCAGGAAAACCATTACACAAGCAGCCAAACATCGCAATACCAAAAAATCACACCACTCGTTATTCCTTAAAACCCGTCACTCAGAACAAGAAGACTAATTATCTGCTACCACAACCGCTTCCTCTACAACACAAAATAGATTTAATCAAGTCCGATTAGATCTCACTTACCTTAGAAACAACATTTTACACAGCCTAGACCAAGACCACAACAATCACGGGTCACGACTAATACAACAAGCGGACAGGCAGGGGTTTTTAAAACACTAAAGCCTTCTGGAACTTTATCAAAAAAATCAGGGCACTACTCCCACCAACAAATTCAAACACATCACCCAAAACAACACACACATCTCAGACCCACAGGCTGCTACCAACATCTTCAAACACATTGGGAGAACATCTTCCACGCTCACCCACCTCACCCTAACGTTATTCAACCATTCAGAACATAGAAACACTGGAACAACTGACACACACAAGAAACAACACCAGACAGCCACATACATCTAGACCCCTTTTAACCTCCTCCCAAGAACTCGACACTCCTTTCACCAACACAGACATTAAAACTCCCCTCAGACACCTTCCTCCAAAGGCTTCCTGGGCCTCTGGCCTAAACCAATTATCCTGAAACACCTTCCTGACTCTATCAAAACTGCCTACCACAAACCTCCTCAATGCCTCCCTTGCCTCTGGATACTTCCCTTCCCTCTTCAAAGCTGCTACTGCTATCCCCCTTTTCCAAAAACCCAATAAAGACCACTCTGACCCTAGAAACTATCGCCCTATCACCCTCCTCGAAACTTTAGGAAAACTCTTCGAAAAACCTCGTTAATCATCGCCTTCGCAGATACCTGGAACATAGTTCTCTACTTTCAGTATGGCCAGTTTGGCTTCAGAACACACAGATTCCACACAGGATGCCATTAACTTTCATTCTAAATACATCCACATAAACACAAAACAAAGAAACAGGACAGCCCTGGTTGCAAAAGACGTTGAAAAAGCTTTTGACACTGTGTGGCACGAGGGGCTAAAGTACAAACTCTGCACTAACTTCAACCTGCCTCCAATACTCGTAAACTCCTCTGCAACTTCCTAGACGGCCGTACCATGAGAATCAAATTCCAAGGCTGTTACTTTTGACTACTTCACACTAATGCTGGAGTACCCCAGGGATCTGTCCTTTCCCCTACCCTCTACATTTTATACACTAACGACATTCCAAAAACCTGTATACCACAATTCCATCACACTAGCCTAAAGCAGCGACATTACACAACTTATCATCATGCCAATATAGATACACTCACACACAAAACACAAAATGAGGTTGACAGAGATAGCCATCTGGGAACAAAAATGGGGATCAAAACCAATGCAGCAAAAACCAGCATTACGTTTTTTTAACTTTCAGGAAACGTGATCCTCCATTACCTGTCGGAACTCAGAACAGCTGACACCCCCCCACTTACTTCCCTATCACACAATCTGTCACTGTCCTTGGCGTTAATCTTGACTACCTTCTTCGTTTACACGGACACATTCACTCAAGGCATGCAATAGCTAGTAAGGCCCTTGCGGGCCTCTACAAGCTGAAACATGCCTCTCAACGCACCAAACTACACCTCTACAAATCCCTAATACGCCCTCTGATAACTTACTCTCCTCTAGCCCCCTCTCTCTGCAGCAAAAACAAACTTACTTAAACTGCAGCGTGTCCAGAACAAGGCGCTGCGCTGGGTGCTTGATGTCAGATGGGAGGACTTCGCCACAGCGAGTCTCTCCATGCCCAGTTTAGACGTCCCCTGCGCTGAATCTGTACTGGAAGAGGCTCAGTGACAGACAGATAGACAAACTTGAGACACGACATGACTACTGGACCTCTCTCCTTGACGAAGACATTCGCAGAAACCCACAAACCAACACAACCTTTTCTACTCCTTGCATGATCCTGCTCCTAACCCTACTTACAAATAACCTTGGATCCGCTGACAGGTACTTCTAAGACAGGGACCATTCTCTGACCCACGTTCGCCTTAGCTTTTTTGGTTAAGACATGACTCAGTTCTGCATCCTCTCTAGCTCTAAAGGTCGCAAGTCCTTACCCCCCAGCTCACCCCACCGAGTCCCAACAGAAGAACCGGAATTTCTCTTTCAATATCTGTCCCACGATCGCCTTTGCTGCTGGGTTAAGCCCTGGCTCTATTTCTACGACTAAGAACACTCCTCTCCAGCACTATTCTTCGTCTGTCCCGTCTTCCCCGCTCATCCCATTTGGGATCTTACCTGAACTTTCGTTCGTTCCTATGCTGTACATTCTACAAGATTGATGGACTGAACACATCGACTCCAGGTTGAGGGACTGATTACCTCATTCTCCTCCTCTCCTTACGCCTTCCTCTTTGTATTGGACTGATGAAGCCACTGTGTGGCGAAACGTTTCCTGAATAAAGATTCCCATATGCTGCATAAGTGTCTCAATCTTCAATTTGTGTGGACTGATGAAGCCAATGTGTGCCGAAACGTTTCCTCATAAAAGATACCAAAGTGCTGCACATGTGTCTAATTTATCATGTTACGTTTAACAAAAGTATAAAGGGTTTCCTGCCATTATATTAATATCATTCGTAAATATAGTAACTGCTGAACATTGGAAGTGGCCAGGCTGCAGCAATCAGCACCAGGGGAGGACCTGGAAGTGGCCAGGCTGCAGCAATCAGCACCAGGGGAGGACCTGGAAGTGGCCAGGCTGCAGCAATCAGCACCAGGGGAGGACCTGGAAGCGGCCAGGCTGCAGCAATCAGTTTCCAGGGGAGGACCTGGGAAACGGCCAGGCTGCAGCATTCTGAAACCCGGGAGGACCTGGAAGCGGCCAGGCTGCAGCAATCAGTACCAGGGGAGGACCTGGAAGCGGCCAGGCTGCAGCAATCAGTACCAGGGGAGGACCTGGAAGCGGCCAGGCTGCAGCATTCTGTACCAATGGAGGACCTGGAAGCGGCCAGGCTGCAGCATTCAGTACCAGGGGAGGACCTGGAAGCGGCCAGGCTGCAGCATTCAGAACCCGGGGAGGGACCTGGAAGCGGCCAAGCTGCAGCATTCAGTATCAGGGGAGGACCTGGAAGTGGCCAGGCTGCAGCATTCAGTACCAGGGGAGGACATGGAAGTGGCCAGGCTGCAGCATTCAGTACCAAAGGGGGGGGCCTGGAAAACGGCCAGGCTGCAGCATTCAGTACCAGGGGAGGACCTGGAAGCGGCCAGGCTGCAGCATTCAGTACCAGGGGAGGATCTGGAAGCGGCCAGGCTGCAGCAGTCAGTACCAGTGGAGGACCTGGAAGCGGCCAGGCTTTCAGCAATCAGTACCAGGGGAGGCCTGAAGCGGCCAGGCTGCAGCAATCAGTACCAGGGGAGGACCTGGAAGCGGCCAGGCTGCAGCAATCAGTACCAGGGGAGGACCTGGAAGCGGCCAGGCTGCAGCAATCAGTACCAGGGGAGGACCTGGAAGCGGCCAGGCTGAAGCATTCAGTACCAGGGGAGGACCTGGAAGCGGCCAGGCTGCAGCATTCAGTACCAGGGGAGGACCTGGAAGTGGCCAGGCTGCAGCATTCAGTACCAGGGGAGGACCTGGAAGTGGCCAGGCTGCAGCATTCAGTACCAGGGGAGGACCTGGAAGTGGCCAGGCTGCAGCATTCAGTACCAGGGGAGGACCTGGAAGTGGCCAGGCTGCAGCATTCAGTACCAGGGGAGGACCTGGAAGCGGCCAGGCTGCAGCATTCAGTACCAGGGGAGGACCTGGAAGTGGCCAGGCTGCAGCATTCAGTACCAGGGGAGGACCTGGAAGTGGCCAGGCTGTGGTGTTCCAGCTTCATGACCGTATGTTCACCCTCACCATCAGCACTGCTGGATGAAACATTATTCCCTTGGGTCAAAATATTAAAAAACATTTAAGCGGAAAGTATATAAGTTTGTGTAGAGTGTATCGTAGCTACGATGTTAGGGATTTTGTTTGTGTTGGGTATATCGTATCTGCGATCTTAGGGATTAAGTTTGTGTTGGGTATATCGTAGCTACGATCTTAGGAATTAAGCTTGTGTTGGGTATATCGTATCTGCGATCTTAGGGATTAAGTTTGTGTTGGGTATATGGCAGCTCTGATCTTAGGGATTAGGTTTGTGTAGAGTGTATCGCAGAAACGATCTTAGGGATTAAGTTAGTGTTGGGTATATGGAATCTTCGATCTTAGGGATTAGGTACTATCTTAGGCAACAAGGATGATTCCCTGCAGCAGCGTGTGCTTGGCTATGCTGGGGTACTGAGGAGTGTTCATGTCAGAATGCAGCTAAGTGGATGGATCGTAAATTAAGATGTAAAAATCGTGAGCTGGATGTATCTTGTATAATGTTGGTCAGCAGGCGGCCGCCATTAACCTCACGCACCCCTCTGCTCTTATTGTCGCTTCATACTCCACTGGCTTGATTATCCATATTTTTATACACGCTGGTGATGGCTTCTTGTAATATAAATAAAGTAGAATTTATTTTCATTATTAACTCTGGAGAGTTATCAACCCAGGATAACCTAAGCCTGCCTGTGACATAACTGTGGCCGATTTCGAGGGTTTTTCTGGTTTTCCAGCCCTGCCTTCTGATCATGCTTTCTTGGTGTTTGATCCACCAAGCTGTTGCTGTTGGCGGCCCGCTGACCCTCATGTCCATCATAGCCAAGTTGCTCCGGTATGTGGCTGAGGTGTTGATCCAGTTTCCTGATGACTTACACATTCGTTGCGGAAATATTTCTGATATCTTCTGGTGGCAGGTAGAACAGTCTTAGGCCATGAATGTTGACATTTTCTTATTGTGTCCATTGTGCCCATGTTTTCATTAGGCCTACTGGCCCATACAAGGCAATACCTTATCAAAACCACCCATTTCCACCCACATATTTGTCCAACCTTTCTCCCAAAGATACCCATAGTAAATTGTGTGTAGTTTTGGGACGAAGCTGTTAAGTATCTTTCAAGTGTATATTATCGGGTCTCTCTCTCTCTTCACTCCAGAGAGAATATTTTAAACACTTGATTGGCCCTATGCAGGCAGTAAACGATCTCTTTACATTGTCCAGCTGTGATGCCTCTCCTGCCCAGCTGTGATGCCTCTCCTGCCCAGCTGTGATGCCTCTCCTGCCCAGCTGTGATACCTCTCCTGCCCAGCTGTGATGCCTCTCCTGCCCAGCTGTGATGCCTCTCCTGCCCAGCTGTGATGCCTCTCCTGCCCAGCTGTGATACCTCTCCTGCCCAGCTGTGATACCTCTCCTGCCCAGCTGTGATACCTCTCCTGCCCAGCTGTGATACCTCTCCTGCCCAGCTGTGATGCCTCTCCTGCCCAGCTGTGATCCCTCCCTGCCAGCTGTGTCCTCTCCTGCCCAGCTGTGATCCTCCCCTGCCCATGTATCCTCCCTCCCAGCTGTGATGCCCTCCTGCCCAGTGTGATGCCTCTCCTGCCCAGCTGTGATCCTCTCCTGCCCACTGTGATCCTTCCTGCCCAGCTGTGTCCCTTCTCCTCCCCAGCTGTGACCCCTTTCCCTGCCCAGTGTGTTTCCTCTCCTCCCCAGCTGTGAGCCCTCTCCTCCCCTGTGATGCCTCCCCTGCCCAGCTGTGTCCTCTCCTGCCCAGCTGTGATCCCTCTCCTGCCAGCTGTGATCCTTTCCCCTGCCCACTGTGATCCCTCTCCTGCCCAGCTGTGAGCCTCTCCTCCCAGCTGTGATGCCTCTCCTGCCCAGGTGATGCCTCTCCTCCCCCAAGCTGTGATCCTCTCCTGCCCACTGTGTGCCTCTCCCCCCATGTGATCCCCTCTCCTCCCCAGCTGTGATGCCTCTCCTGCCCACTGTGATCCCTCTTCCCCACTGTAAACCTCCCCGCCCAGCTTGTGCCTCTCCTGCCCAGCTGTGATGCCTCTCCTCCCCAGCTTGAGCCTCCCCTGCCCAGCTGTGATGCCTCTTCCCCAGCTGTGATCTTCCTGCCCAGCTGTGTCCCCCCTGCCCAGCTAAAAAACCCTTCCTCCCCAGCTGGGTCCTCTCCTCCCGCTGTGTCCTCCCCTGCCCAGCGGGATCCTTCCCCCTCCCCAGCTGTGATCCTCTCCTCCCCAGCTGTGATCCTCCCTGCCCAGCTGTGATCCCTTCCCCTGCCCAGCTGTAAACCTCTCCTGCCCCAGCTGTATCCTCTCCTCCCACGTTTGCCCCCCTGCCCAGCTGTGGGCCTCTCCTCCCCAGCTTGTCCCCCCTCTGCCCCCCAGCTGTGTTTCCCCCCCCCTGCCGGGCTGGGTGCCTCTCCTGCCCCAGCTGTGATCCCTCTCCTGCCCAGCTTGATCCTTTTCCTGCCCGCGTGACCCTTCCCCTTCCCAGCTGTGATCCTCTCCTCCAGGCTTGATCCCTCCCCCCAGCGTGTGCCTCTCCTCCCCAGCTGTGTTTCCTTTCCCCTGCCCAGCGTGTCCTCCCCCTTGCCCAGCTGTGATCCTCCCCTCCCAGTGTGATGCCTCCCCTCCCCAGTGTGATCCTCTCCTGCCCAGCTGTGATCCTCCCCTGCCCAGCTGTGATCCTTCCCTGCCCAGCTGGATCCTCTCCTGCCCAGCTGTGATCCTTTGCCCGCTGTGTGCCTTCCTGCCCACTGTGATGCTCCCCCTGCCCCACTGTGATGCCTCTCCTCCCCAGCTGTATCCTTTCCTGCCCACTGTATGCCTTCCCCTGCCAGCTGTGATCCTCTCCTGCCCAGCTGGATGCCTCCCCTCCCCTTGTGATCCTCTCCTGCCCAGCTTGATGCCTTCCCCCCAGCTGTGTTTCCTTCTCCTCCAAAGCTGTGATCCCTCTCCTCCCAGCTGTGTCCTCTCCTGCCCACTGGATGCTCCCCTGCCCAGTTGAGCCTCTCCGCCCGCTGTGATCCTCTCCTGCCCAGCTGTATGCCTTCCGCCCAGCTGTGATGCCTTCGCCCACTGTGATGCCTCTCCGCCCAGTGTGATGCCTCCCCTGCCCAGCTGGATCCTCTCCTGCCCAGCTGTGATGCCTCCTGCCCAGCTGTTCCCTTCTCCCTCCCCCAGCTGTGATCCTTCCCTGCCCGCTGTGATGCCTCTCGCCCACTGTGATGCCCTCCTGCCAGCTGTTGCCTCTCCTGCCCGCTTGATCCTCTCCTGCCCAGCTGTGATCCCTCTCCTCCCGCTGTGATCCTCCCTGCCCAGCGTGATGCCTTCCTCCCCGCTGTGATGCCCTCTCCTGCCCACTGTGTGCCTCCCCCTGCCCAGCGTTATCCTCTCCTCCCCCAGCTGTGAGCCTCTCCTGCCCAGCTGTGATCCCTTTCCCTGCCCAGCTGTGATCCTCTTGCCCGGGTGTAAAGCCTCTCCCCGCTGTGACCTCCCTTTGCCCACTGTGATGCCTCCCCTGCCCGCTGTGATCCCTCCCCCCACTGTGATCCTCTCCTCCCCAGCTGGATCCCTCTCCTGCCCCGCTGTGGATCCCTCTCCTCCCCCACTGTGATCCTCCCCTGCCGCTGTGATTCCCTGCCCAGCTGTGATGCCTTTTTTTGCCCGCTGTGACCTCCCCTGCCCAGCTTTATCCTTCCTCCCAGCTGTGATGCCTCTCCTCCCCCACTGGGATCCCTCCGCCCCAGCTGTGATCCTCTCCTGCCCAGCTGTGTCCTTTCCCCCCCCAGCTGGATGCCTCTCCTCCCCAGCTGTGATCCTCTCCTCCCCAGCGTGTTCCTCCCCTGCCCAGCTGTGATCCTCCCCCTTCCCAGTGTGTCCTTCCTGCCCCAGCGTGAGCCTCTCCTGCCCAGCTGGGGATGCCTCCCTGCCCAGCTGTGACCCTCTCCTGCCCGCTGTGATCCTCCCCTGCCCGCTGTGTGCCTCCCCTGCCCAGCTGTGATGCCTCCTGCCCAGCTGTGATGCCTCTCCTGCCCAGTGTGATGCCTCTCCTGCCCAGCTTTGATCCTCTCCTGCCCAGTGTGATGTCCCCCTCCCAGCTGTGATCCCTCCCCTGCCCCGTGTCCTCTCCGCCCAGCGTGATGCCTCTCCTCCCCAGCTGTGATGCCTCTCCTGCCCAGCTGTGATCCTTTCCCCTGCCCAGCTGTGTGCCTCTCCTGCCCAGCTGTGATCCCTCCTGCCCAGTGTGATCCTCTCCTCCCCCATGTGATCCCTCCTCCCCAGCTGTGAGCCTCTCTCCCCAGCTGGATGCTCTCCTGCCCGCTGTGATGCCTCCCCGCCCAGCTTGTGCCTTTCCCCTGCCCAGCTGTGCCTCCCCTGCCCAGCTGTGATGCCTTCCCCCCAGCGTGATGCCTCCCCCTCCCCAGCTGTGATTTCCCTCCCCCTTCCCAGTGTGATGCCTCTCCTGCCCAGCTGTGATGCCTCCCCCTGCCCAGCTGGTTGCCTTCCTGCCCAGCTGTTTTTACCTCTCCGCCCAGCTGTGTGCCTCTCTCCCCAGCTGTGACCCTCCCTCCCCCCAGCGGGGGTTTCCTCTCCGCCCGCTGTGATCCTCCCCTGCCAGTGTGATCCTCCCTCCCCCATGTGATCCCTTTCCCCCTCCCCGCTGTGATCCTTTCCCCGGGCCCAGCTGTGATGCCTTCCTGCCCAGTTTGGGGGATCCTCTCCTGCCAGCTGTGATGCCTCCCTGCCCAGTTGACCTCCCCTGCCCAGCTGTGATCCTCTCCGCCCAGCGTGATGCCTCTCCTGCCCAGCTGTGACCCCTCCCCTTCCCCTGTGTCCCCTCTCCTCCCCAGCTGTGATGCCTCTCTGCCCAGCTGTGTCCTCCCTCCCCAGCTGTGATGCCTCTCCTGCCAGCTGTGATGCCTCTCCTGCCCGCTGTGATGCCTCTCTGCCCAGCTGGGATGCCTCTCTGCCCGCTGTGATATCTCCTCCCCAGTGTATTCCCCTCCAGTTATGCTCTCCCACCGCTGTGATATTTCTGAGCGTGATGTCTCCGGGGAGTGGGGGCTTGTCCCAGGGAGATTTGGGGCGTGATAGTCCCCCCAGGGAGATTTGCGTGTGAGTGTCTCCCAGTTGGGGTCTGTTGCCCAGGGGATGGGGTCGTGATTTGTTCTCCCAGGGATGTTCTAGTTGATATCCCCTCCCAGGGGATGGGGTCGAATTGTTCTCCGGGAGTTGGGGGTCCGTATATTCCAAGGATGGGTCGTGAGTAGTCTCCAGGGTGGATGGGGGGGGCGTGAGTAGTCTCAGGGAGGATGGGGTCGTGAGTAGTCTCCAGGGAGGATGGGGTCGTGAGTAAGTCTCCAGGAGGATGGGGTCGTGGTTGTCTCCAGGAGGATGGGGGTCGTGAGTAGTCCCCAGGGAGGATGGGTTCGTGAGTTGTCTCCAGGAGGATGGGGGTCGTGAGTAGTCTCCAGGGGGATGGGGGTCGTGAGTTAGTCTCCAGGAGGGATGGTGGCCGTGAGTTGTCCCAGGGAGGATGGGGGGTGTGAGTAGTCTCCAGGGAGGATGGGGGTCGTGATAAGTCTCAGGGAGGATGGGGTCGTGATAGTCTCCAGGGGGGATGGGGGTGTGAGTAGTCTCCAGGGGGAGGGGGGTTTCTGAGTAGTTCCGGGGGAGGATGGGGGTCGTGAGTAGTTCCAGGAGGAGGGGGTGTGAGAGTTCCAGGGGGTGGGGGTCGTGAGTGTCTCCGGGGGGAATCTGGTAGCCCGGGGAGGGAAGTCGTGAGTGTCTCCGGGAGGGAAGTCGTGAGTGTCTCCAGGAGGGAAGTCGTAGTATCTCAGGGGGAAGTTTGAGTGTTCCAGGGGGGGAATCGTGAGTATCCCCAGGGGGGAACGTGATTTTCTCCAGGGAGGGAAGTGTGAGTGTCTCCGGGGGAGGGAATTTGTGATTATCTCCAGGGTGAGGCGAAGTAGTCCCGGGGTAGGCGGGTAGTCTCCAGGGGAGGCGAGAGAGTCTCCGGGTGAGGGGAGAGTTCCCAGGTTGAGGCGAGAGTGTCTGGGGTTGGCGAGAGGGGTTCTCCGGGTGAGGCGAGAGTAGTCCCCCAGGGTGGGCGAGGTGTTCCAGGGTGAGGCGAGAGTAGTCTAGGTGAGGCAGAGTAGTCTCCGGGGGTGAGGCAGAGTAGTCTCCGGGGTGGGCGGGGTAGTCCCAGGGTGGGGCCCGAGAGTAGTCCCCAGGGTGGGCGGGAGTAGTCTCCGGGTGAGGCGAAGGATTCCCCCAGGGTGGGGGGAAGTAGTCCCGGGGTGAGGCGGGGTAGTCCCGGGTGGGGCGAATTTAGTCCCCCGGGGGGTGAGGCGGGGGTAGTCCCAGGGGAGGCGAGGGTAGTCTCCAGGTGGGGCGAGGGTAGTCCCCAGGGTGAGGCGAGGGTATTTCCCCGGGGGTGAGGCGAGGGCAGTCCCCGGGGTGGGGCGAGATGTTCCGGGTGAGGCGAGGGCATCCCAGGGTGAGGCGAGGGCAGTCCCCAAAGGGAGGCGAGGCAGTCTCCGGGGTGAGGCGAGGGCCGTCTCCAGGGTGAGGGCGAGAGCAGTCTCCAGGGGTGAGGCGAGAGTAGTCTCCAGGGATGGGCGAGAGTAGTCTCCAGGTGAGGCGAGGTGAGTAGCCCTCAGGTGAGGCGGAGAGTCGAGAGATCTCCAGGGTGAGGCGGAAGTAGTCTCCAGGGTGAGGCGAGAGTAGTCTCCAGGGGATGAGCGAGAGTAGTCTCCAGGGTGGAGGCGAGGAGTAGTCTCCAGGGTGAGGCGAGAGTAGTCTCCAGGGTGAGGCGAGAGTAGTCTCCAGGGTGAGGCGAGAGTAGTCTCCAGGGTGAGGCGAGAGTAGTCTCCAGGGTGAGGCGAGAGTAGTCTCCAGGGTGAGGCGAGAGTAGTCTCCAGGGTGAGGCGAGAGTAGTCTCCAGGGTGATGGCGAGAGTAGTCTCCAGGGTGGAGGCGAGAGTAGTTCCCAGGGTGAGGCGAGAGTAGTCTCCAGGGGTGAGGCGAGAGTAGTCTCCAGGGTGAGGCGACGAGTAGTCTCCAGGGTGAGGCGAGAGTAAGTCCTCCCCCCCCCAGGGTGAGGCGGAGTAGTCTCCAGGGTGAGGCGAGAGTAGTCTGCAGGGTGAGGCGAGAGTAGTCTGCAGGGTGAGGCGAGGGCAGTCTGCAGGGTGAGGCGAGGGTAGTCTGCAGGGTGAGGCGAGGGCAGTCTCCAGGGTGAGGCGAGGGCAGTCTCCAGGGTGAGGCGAGGGCAGTCTCCAGGGTGAGGCGAGGGCAGTCTCCAGGGTGAGGCGAGGGCAGTCTCCAGGGTGAGGCGAGGGCAGTCTCCAGGGTGAGGCGAGGGCAGTCTGCAGGGTGAGGCGAGGGCAGTCTCCAGGGTGAGGCGAGGGCAGTCTCCAGGGTGAGGCGGGGCAGTTTCCAGGGTGAGGCGAGGGCAGTTTCCAGGTGAGGCGAGGGCAGTTTCCAGGGTGAGGCGAGGGCAGTCTCCAGGGTGAGGCGAGGGCAGTCTCCAGGGTGAGGCGAGGGCAGTCTCCAGGGTGAGGCGAGGGCAGTCTCCAGGGTGAGGCGAGGGCAGTCTCCAGGGTGAGGCGAGGGCAGTCTCCAGGGTGAGGCGAGGGCAGTCTGCAGGAGTGAGGCGAGGGCAGTCTCCAGGGTGAGGCGAGGGCAGTCTCCAGGGTGAGGCGAGGGCAGTTTCCAGGGTGAGGCGAGGGCAGTCTCCAGGGTGAGGCGAGGGCAGTCTCCAGGGTGAGGCGAGGGCAGTCTCCAGGGTGAGGCGAGGGCAGTCTCCAGGGTGAGGCGAGGGCAGTCTCCAGGGTGAGGCGAGGGCAGTCTCCAGGGTGAGGCGAGGGCAGTCTCCAGGGTGAGGCGAGGGCAGTCTCCAGGGTGAGGCGAGGGTAGTCTCCAGGGTGAGGCGAGGGTAGTCTCCAGGGTGAGGCGAGGGTAGTCTCCAGGGTGAGGCGAGGGTAGTCTCCAGGGTGAGGCGAGGGTAGTCTCCAGGGTGAGGCGAGGGTAGTCTCCAGGGTGAGGCGAGAGTAGTCTCCAGGGTGAATCGAGAGTAGTCTCCAGGGTGAGGCGAGAGTAGTCTCCAGGGTGAGGCGAGAGTAGTCTCCAGGGTGAGGCGAGAGTAGTCTCCAGGGTGAGGCGAGAGTAGTCTTTAGGGCGAGGCGAGAGTAGTCTTTAGGGCGAGGCGAGAGTAGTCTTTAGGGCGAGGCGAGAGTAGTCTTTAGGGCGAGGCGAGAGTAGTCTTTAGGGCGAGGCGAGAGTAGTCTTTAGGGCGAGGCGAGGGCAGTCTCCAGGGTGAGGCGAGGGCAGTCTCCAGGGTGAGGCGAGGGCAGTCTCCAGGGTGAGGCGAGGGCAGTCTCCAGGGTGAGGCGAGGGCAGTCTCCAGGGTGAGGCGAGGGCAGTCTCCAGGGTGAGGCGAGGGCAGTCTCCAGGGTGAGGCGAGGGCAGTCTCCAGGGTGAGGCGAGGGCAGTCTCCAGGGTGAGGCGAGGGCAGTCTCCAGGGTGAGGCGAGGGCAGTCTCCAGGGTGAGGCGAGGGCAGTCTCCAGGGTGAGGCGAGGGCAGTCTCCAGGGTGAGGCGAGGGCAGTCTCCAGGGTGAGGCGAGGGCAGTCTCCAGGGTGAGGCGAGGGCAGTCTCCAGGGTGAGGCGAGGGCAGTCTCCAGGGTGAGGCGAGGGCAGTCTCCAGGGTGAGGCGAGAGCAGTCTCCAGGGTGAGGCGAGAGCAGTCTCCAGGGTGAGGCGAGAGCAGTCTCCAGGGTGAGGCGAGAGCAGTCTCCAGGGTGAGGCGAGAGCAGTCTCCAGGGTGAGGCGAGAGCAGTCTCCAGGGTGAGGCGGAGAGCAGTCTCCAGGGTGAGGCGAGCGCAGTTCCAGGGTGAGGCGAGAGCAGTCTCCAGGGTGAGGCGAGAGCAGTCTCCAGGTTTGAGGCGAGAGTAGTCTCCAGGGTGAGGCGAGAGCAGTCTCCAGGGTGAGGCGAGAGCAGTCTCCAGGGTGAGGCGAGAGCAGTCTCCAGGGTGAGGCGAGAGCAGTCTCCAGGGTGAGGCGAGAGCAGTCTCCAGGGTGAGGCGAGAGCAGTCTCCAGGGTGAGGCGAGAGCAGTCTCCAGGGTGAGGCGAGAGTAGTCTCCAGGGTGAGGCGAGAGCAGTCTCCAGGGTGAGGCGAGAGCAGTCCCAGGGTGAGGCGAGAGCAGTCTCCAGGGTGAGGCGAGAGCAGTCTCCAGGGTGAGGCGAGAGCAGTCTCCAGGGTGAGGCGAGAGCAGTCTCCAGGGTGAGGCGAGAGCAGTCTCCAGGGTGAGGCGAGAGCAGTCTCCAGGGTGAGGCGAGAGTAGTCTCCAGGGTGAGGCGAGAGCAGTCTCCAGGGTGAGGCGAGAGCAGTCTCCAGGGTGAGGCGAGAGCAGTCTCCAGGGTGAGGCGAGAGCAGTCTCCAGGGTGAGGCGAGAGCAGTCTCCAGGGTGAGGCGAGAGCAGTCTCCAGGGTGAGGCGAGAGCAGTCTCCAGGGTGAGGCGAGAGCAGTCTCCAGGGTGAGGCGAGAGTAGTCTCCAGGGTGAGGCGAGAGCAGTCTCCAGGGTGAGGCGAGAGCAGTCTCCAGGGTGAGGCGAGAGTAGTCTCCAGGGTGAGGCGTGAACCTAAGCGATTTGCTCCTTAAACAGAATATTTTCGATAACTAAAAACAAAGCGAAGAATGAGAATTAGTTTCTCAATATTCCTATGTAATTAAAGAGAATCTTTTATTCTCTTTTCACATTAAAAATTGTATATGAAGGAAGGAGAGGAACGTGGAGACGAGGACAAGCTTAGGTCGTTGGCTCCACCTAAAATAGGAACCGCTGCTCTGGACTAGCATATATTTACTAAGTTTATTTAGGTATAGGTAGGTAACCCCACTGTGCTCGTTCATTGTTATCCCTTACCTGGCGTATGTCTGGGGGGGGGGGTGTTCTGGGGGTCAGCGCCCCCGCGGCCCGGTCTGTGACCTGGCCTCGCGGTGGATCAGGGCCTGATCAACCAGGCTGTTACCGCTGGCCACACGCAAGCTTTATGGAGCTTCAGTAGTCTGTTTCTGTCACCGTAATGTCAAAATCACAGGAGAGAAAAAAACAAAACGAGAATTTACCCCGTCATAGACCTAAGAAAAGTGATTCATATTTTAAATCCTTCCTTCTGTTTATTACCCATATGTTGCTTCACAGTTTGTAGTGTTCTGCCTCGCAGGTTCGGTCACTTTACTTGGTAACATTGAACTCTCTTACTTTTGACGCTGCTTTCGTATTTAGTACGTTCATTCATGTACAGGTACACACAAATACTTATATAAATTATCATACATAGCAGCATAGGTGTGGATTACAAAGGATAACACAAAAATGTCTGAAATATGTCTTTGGTTATAATGAGAAGATCATTGGGAGTATTACTGTCTTGTACTCGCTTAATTGTGGTTGCAGGGGTCGAATCCTAGTTCCTGGCTCCGACTCTTCACGGGTCGCTTCTAGGTTCACCCTCCCTGCTCCATGAGCTTTATCATACCTGTTTGTGTGTGTGCGTGTGTCCGTGTGCGTGCCTCACCCCGGGGTGTTTAGGATCCCCTGGTGCTGTTGGTCGATGGTCACTGACCCCCATGCAGCGATGGTCGAAAAAGTCATCACCAGGGATATGGAGGGGTGCTGTGCTCTCCCAGGGGTGCTGTGCTTCCTCAGGGGTGCTGTGCTCCCCCAGGGGTACTGTGCTCCCCCAGAGGTACTGTGCTTCCCATGAGTGCTGTGC
The DNA here is from genome assembly GCF_026875155.1 of Cherax quadricarinatus. NCBI lineage: Eukaryota > Metazoa > Arthropoda > Malacostraca > Decapoda > Parastacidae > Cherax > Cherax quadricarinatus. The sequence goes on along the minus strand of NC_069490.1, from coordinate 19,265,429 downwards.
TCTACCAGGGGTGCTGTGCTCTCCTAGGGGTGCTGTGCACTCCCAGGGGTGCTGTTCTCTCCTCGGGGTGCAGTGCTCCTCGAGGGGTGCTGTGCTCCCCAGAGGTGCTGTGCTTTCCAGGGATGCTGTGCCCCCAAAGGGGTGCTGTGCTTCTCAGGGGTGCTGTGCTCCCCCAAGGGTGCTGTGTTCCCACGGGTGCTGTGCTCCGCCATGAGTGCTGTGCTCCCCTAGGGGTGCAGTGCTCCCCCAGGGGTGCTGTGCTATCCCAGGGGTGCTGTGTTCTCACAGGGATGCTGTGCTCCCCCATGAGTGCTGTGCTCTACCAGGGGTGCGGTTCTCCCCCAGGGGTGCTGTCTTCCCACAGGGGTGCTGTGCTTTCCTAGGGGTGCTGTGCACTCCCTGGGGTGCTGTTCTCTCCTCGGGGTGTAGTGCTTCCCTAGGGTGCTGTGTTCCCCCATGAGTGCGTGTGCTCCCCCATGAGTGCTGTGCTCCCCCATGAGTGCTGTGCTCCCCCATGAGTGCTGTGCTCTACCAGGGGTGCTGTGCTCCCCAGGGGTGCTGTGCTCCCCAGGGCTGCTGTTCCCCGATGGGTGCTGTGCTCTACCAGGGGTTCTGTGCTCTACCAGGGGTGCTGTGCTCCACTAGGGTGCTGTGCACTCCCATGGGTCCTGTGTCTCTCCATCGGGTGCATGTGCTCCCCAGGGTGCTGTGCTCCCCAGGGTGCTGTGCTCTCCAGGGGTGATGTGCTTCCCCAGGGTGTTGTGCTCCCCAGGGGTGCTGTGCTCCCACAGGGGTGCTGTGCTCCCCAAATGTGCTGTGTTCTCTCAGGGATGCTGTGCTCCCCCAGGGGTTCTGTGCTCCCACAGGAGTGCTTTGTTCCCTCAGGGGTGCTGTGCTCTTCCAGGGTGTTGTGCTTTCCCAAGGGTGCTGTGCTTCCACAGGGGTGATGTGCTTCCCCAGGAGTGCTGTGCTCTCACAGGGGTGCTGTGCTCCCCCCATGAGTGCTATGCTCTACCAGGGTTGCTGTGCTCTTCCAGGGGTGCTGTGCTCTTCCAGGGGTGCTGTGCTCTGTCAGGGGTGCAGTGCTCTCCCAGGTGTACTGTGCTCTCCCAGGGGTGCTGTGCTCTCCCAGGGGTGCTGTGCTCTCCCAGGGGTGCTGTGCTTTCCCAGGGGTGTTGTTCTCCCCCATGAGTGCTGTGCTCTCCCGGGGTGCTGAGTGGCGGAAGATAGTGCTTCCAGTTTCTTGTTTTCCCTTTAAGACCAAAAATATGCATACCATTCATCCCTCTTTTGTAGCGCTTGTTACTCTGATGTGTGTGTGTGTGTGTGGTGTGTGTGTGTGTGTGTTTGTATCCTGCTAATTTAATCGTGAATAAATATAAACACTTCTAAGAAGTGACTGGAATTCTGTCTTGCTTTATATCAGTCCTGAGATTACCAGTCTGGCACACTGCCGTCCTTCAGTGGTTCGTAAGCACTAATTAATGATTTACTGTTGGAGAGAACAGTGAGGATCATGGCTGCCTCAAGGCACGGCGTGAGTGGAAACGTTCGCCATGTTTCCTTACACCTGCTGTCACTGTTTACCTAGCAGTAAGTAGGTACCTGGGTGTTAGTCGACTCGTGTGGGTGGCACCCTGGGGGACAAGATTAAAGGACTACAGTGGAAAGAAGACAGTCCTCGATGACGCACTGACTTACCTGGGTTATCCTGGGTGGCTCTCCCTCTCTGGGGCGGGTTAAAAACTCCAAAAAATAAGAAATATTATCTTAACAGCGACGAAGTCACCAGTTTCTACAGAGAACTCCAGTCCTCAGCAGCTGCAGCTCCTGCGCTCTCCATGTCACTTTAAGTGTACCCAGACACTCACCTGGTGGTAGTGACAAGAACTGGTTAGTGGTACTACCATGTTTGATCGATGATTCCTAATAAACTTAGTAGAATCACAGGTGTTTATAACAAAAACAAATCAGCTTCATTACGTGGCAGGCTTGAAAGCAACATTTAGTGTCAGGATGGCTGGTGTCACCTGCGTTCGACGTCTCAAGAAACAATTGTATGTTTACTCACCTAATTGTGGTTGCAGGGGTTGATTCATAGCTCCTGACCCCGCTTCTTCACTAGTAGCTACTAGGTCCACTCTCCCTGCTCCATGAGTTTATCATACATCTTCTTAAAGCTATGTATGGTACCTGCCTCCACTACCTCACTTTCCCGAGAACTCTTTAACTGAATAAATACTTCCTAACGTCCCTGTGACTCCTCTGAGTCTTCAGCTTCCAATAGTGACCCCTTGTTCTGTCCCATCTCTGGAATATCCTGTCTCTGTCGACCTTGTTGATTCCTCTCAATATTTTATATCCTTAGTTGCCTTACTGAGTCGTCTTCATAATTTCCTCAGGAACGTGGACGCTCTTCTTTCCTCACGAACCGATGGTCTCTGAACCTTTAGGAACAAACATGTAATGGTGAGCAAGTTCACTGTACTCTCGAGACTTTTGGGACTCCCTGAAGCTGGCAGCTGCACCTCCTTCATTCCTGCTGTAATGGAGATAAGTGCAGCCAGTGTGAACTTGCATTTGTAGTCTCACACTGTCTCCTCGCTGTCTAAATTTGCCAGGTATTTCTATCTGGACACTTTAAGCTGCTATCAGATCTGCATAGTTGAGGCGGCCTAGCTGGATGATGCACACCCAGCTGTTGCAAGGCTTGCGTTGATAATATTCACCTCTTCATGTCTTGTGATCTTTCCCACAGACTCATAGCAAACTGAACGGTACTGCTCGAGTCGGTCTACCGATGCACTGCCTAAGATACACCTGTGTTTGGCGAGGAGAGGGGCACGAAAGCGAATTGCTAGGTTAGGTTAGGTAAGGTTCGTCAGGAAACAGGACAAGTGTTTCTTGACGCGGGTCTTAGAATGATGACCCGCCGTTGGTCATCTGACTGAGGCCTTCCGCCGACTTACAGGCCCACCCTTTAAAAATTAAGGTTTTAATTAGATTAGTGCGTCATGGCGTGTGCCAGTCGTAGTATATGCCCACAGAATGCAATACATTGTTGTCTATAGTATACAGAACGTAGTTTACATGTGATAAAATATTAAGGACAAAAGAATTCCACTAGCATGCGGTGCATTTAATGAGGAACAAACAGACAGGCAGTAACATCCTGGTTGGTCAAGCCCTGGATCCAAAGCGAGGACTGCTCATTGACCGGGCCACGGGGACGTTGGCCCCTGGAACACCCTTCAGGTGTGGTATAAACCTTGGTAATAAATACCGACAAGTTGGTTTAGAAAGACACGTAAGCAAACACTATGACATATTTATTAGAAAACGTTCCGGTCCTGGGACCTTGATCAAGGTCCCAGGACCGAAACGTTTTCTAATAAATATGTCATAGTGTTTGCTTACGTGTCTTTCTAAACCACCCTTCAGGTGTACATTAAGCTTGACGCCGCTCAGAAGGTTCATCATGCTATGACCACATAAGGCTTGAAGATATTCAATGGCGGCACTCAGGAATTATTGTACGAAAAGCAAGGCTTCATTTTTTTTTTATTTCTTCCAAAAACGTGAACTGGGACCTACGTAGGATAAAATCAATGCAAACTTTTATCTAAGTAAGGGTGACCAGCTTTTAAAAAGGTATGTACCTACTATTTCCACTGGGGCCCTTGTAATTAAGTCACTTTGACTTCTTTGGGTTATTCTTGGTAATTTACACACGTTACTGTGGCATACTAAGAATGTTACAATTTATTTGGCGTATGTCACACACCCATATAGGTATGAATGCCCTCCAGACCAGTGAACCAGGTGCTAGGGTATGATGAGTAGCTGCCCCCTCATGATGCTAGCACCTTGGTTCAACCAGCCAATGACAAAAAAGCCCAGCAACTTTGTGAAGCAATGTGGGACACTAGTGAATCAACATTGTCAGATACACAAATAACCCGCACATAGAAGAGAGAAGTTTACGACGGCGTTTCGGTCCGACTTGGACCATTTACAAAGTCACACTAACCAGAAGTGGAGCAGGACGGCTATATATAGGCAGGAAGAAGTAGTGGTAGCAGTAGTAGTAGTGGTAGAAGAAGTAGTGGTAGTGTGGAATAAGGAGGAGGAGCCAGTCAAATACGAAGGAAGGGGAGCACTGCAAGGGAGCTAGGTGCCCACAGAGGGAGAGCAAGTGCACAGAGGTGGGAGAAAGGGGAAGTGGTGAAATAAATAATGAAGGAACAGAAACACGAGACAGAAGAAAGACAGACAACCCAGAGGAGAAAAAGGAAAGAGGAAAGGGGAAGAGGGAGAAGAAGGAAAAGAAAAAGAAAGAAAAAAATGAGAAGTCAGGTTAAGTCACGGGTGTTCTGAAGTTTGGAGCATTTTACAATGTAGTGGGAGAGGAAGGCATCTACAGAGACGAAGCCAGGACTAAGATTCATACAAGGAAAGTTGTGTATTAGAGAGGATTCAACTAGACGGCGACTGTTAAAGTTGGAAGTAGGGAAGACAGTTTTAGCAGAAAGACCAGTCTATAGGAGTGATTCTGCACGTAGAGATCAATTTATGACACGTAATAGAACACTATAGTCAACTGTACTACTTACACATGTACTACTTTACTATACATATAACCACTACTACACACTACTACACTCTACAACTATACACTACTACTACGCACTTACTACTACACTACTAACCACTACTACTAACACTACTACTACTACTAACCACTTACTACTTACTATCTACTACACTACTACTACACTATACTACTACTACTACTACACTACTACTCTACTACTACTACACTACTACTCACTACTACTTACTATACTCTACTACTACCACTACTACTACCACTACTACTCTACACCACTACACTACATACTACTACCACTACTACCACTACTACTACTACTACTACTACCTACTACTACTACTACTACACTACTACTACCTACATACTACTACTACACCTACTACTACACACTACTATCTACACTACTACACTACACATACCACTACTAACTACTCACCAACTACTACCTACTACTCCCTACTAACTACTATCTACTACTACCACTACTACTCTACTACTACATGACTAACTCTACTCTACTACCACTACTACCACTACTAAACTACCTACTACTACTACTACTTTACTACTACTACTACCACTCATTTACTACTTACTACACTACTACTACTACTACTACTACTACTACTACTACTACTACTACTACTACTACTACTACTACTACTACTACTACCACTACCACCACTACCTCTTCCTGCCTATATATAGCCGTCCTGCTCCACTTCTGGTTAGTGTGACTTTGTAAATGGCCCAGCTCGGACCGAAACGTCGTCGTAAGCTTCTCTCTTCTATGTGCGGGTTATTTGTGTATCGTTCCAGTCACGGTATTGTGCTTTTTTTGTTATTTAACATTGTCGGACTTACCTTCAAGTCTGGTCGAAAACGGTTCTCACCGTGTCTTGCATTGCCTTCCTGTACATGTCCTCTGTTTATATTGCACATATGTTACTTGCTGTTTTGAGAAGGAAATAAAGTATTTACTCTGCTGCCTTTTGCTCATTCCTCGTTCCTACCTCGGTTATCATGCAACAACCAGGTGTGCAGGCCATTATACTACACCTGTCTTCGTAATAGTAATTATGTATGATAATTGCTCGTGTACCTGTACCTAAATAAATTTAATAAACGAAAATATGCGGTAAAGCAGACGAAAATACTAATGAAAATGACTCGGGAAATTGTAATGACACGATTGCAAACAAACCATAACACGGGCGGGATTGAACCCGCGGTCTGGAGTTTTGAGAGACACTGACCGCGGGTTCAGTCCCGCCCGTGGTATGGTTTCTGATGAAAATGCTCGAGTTTATTTGCTTTTCTTCATTTTCTTTTTCACATTTGCATTCTATTAAAAATTCTCCACAATCTTGTAAGAAAAATATTATTAGATATATTGAAAAACCCAGGTTGATAAAATGGACAAGATAAAATACTTTGTTTTTTTTTAACCTTTAACAGTGTTAGTAATTTTTTTTTTTTTTTTTTTTTTTTTTTTTTTTTTTTTTTTTTTAGATAAGACGGTAAATGGTCTACGTATAAGTGTTCAGTAAATGTTTGTGCAGTTAAATATATGTGATCCTTGGAACATTGTTTGAAACTCTCTGATTATTATAATCAAAAAGAAGCGCTAAGCCATAAGGGCTATACTGCTGAAGCTCTCTGAGTACTTTGGTGTTTTTAAAACACCAGAGGATCTACAGTCTTCCTCTTAATTATCAGTCATCGGTGGTGTGGGAATTTCAGGACAGTGAAGGATATATTGAGTGCAGACCGCTGTAAATCAATCCCTTCAGAATACGACATAATTCAAATACTCTCAGTTTATTTCCTATAAGTGGATTATCATTCATGAGAAGTGCTAAAACCGTGTGAACTTTCGTGGTGAGGAGTGCTGAAGGTTCAATCCAACTTTAGTTGTTGCTATTGCTGCAACTTATTTAGCCCGGGACTTGGACACATTATGTTCCTCTGTAATATATTGGCTACTACCCACAGGATGAGTCTGGGGGGCTTAGATATACATAATATCGAAATACAGGGACGTCAACGAAAATAATTGACTTTTATGGGTTATACTATGCAATTTACACATGTTACGATGTATGATTATAATCACCTAAATTAGTATAACTGTACTTATGTGTACCTGTATCTAAATAAACTTATTGAACTAAAAAAAATCATTCTTTATTGTCTTATCCTGTTTTTCTTAACTCCAAGTTCACTTTATTATTAAATAAGATTATTTCGTTGAGATGGCAAGAGTCACTGCAGTAAATTAGTGTCTTTGGTCGATTATTTATCTCAAGTGAATCAAGTATCGCCAGTTCAAAATGAAACTAAGGATCCCCCCTAAGCAGCCTCTCCATAAAAACGTAAAAATATTTACCTGTGATTTTATGGATTTTTTGTTTAAAGGCGCCAGAGTGGAAAATATAGCTTACGGATCATTTGGTTCTTGTTTCTTATTGAGCAGCAATTGTATACCCGATGTCGTTGTTAAGACGTTTCATGGGTTTGATTGGGAAACTAGGTTTGGGTTCGAAACTGACGTTAAACGTTACTTGATAGGAGAGTGTAACGTACTGGCTGCTCTTGCTGGAGTGAAAGGAGTGCAGGACTTGTGGGGTGTTTGCCTAGAGAGGAATCAGATAGTATCTTATTATGCAGGGAAAACCCTTGACAGCTTTTTCGAAAACAGAATGCATACGTTGGTGAGCAAACTTCAGGTGATGTTGCAAGTACACACTGTCATGCAGAGGATTGTGGAGAAGGGTTTTGCGCATAATGATATCAAGGGGAATAATATTTGTATGTTAAACGGGAATATAACGATGATTGATTTCGGATTTGGTCGTAAATTTGGGACGGTTATTAGTTATGATTAAAACAGGTTTGGAGAAATACGTGACTGGTTTGCTCCGGAGATACGAGAAGGAAAACCATGCTCTGAGGCAAGTGATATTTTTAGCCTTGGAACAATGTGGAATAAATATTTATGGGGTACATGTCTCCCCCCCGAAATTCAAAACATTATTTACAAATCGCTAGATTATGATCCGATAAAGAGGCCAACAAACTAGGCCATCATTTCTTCTCTTGAAAATTAAATAAGTCAGCAAATGTAAATCTAATCGTCTCTCTTAGTGTCACAGTTTCCGACATCCCGTTCGTCATGGAAAATAAAGACAGGGAAGAAACTGCTGAAGGGGAAGAAGCATGAAAGTTCATCTTCATCTTCCTCGTCGACGGATCCTGACAGGACACCGCATATAAAGACGAAGTATGAAAGCTCGTCTTCATCTTCCTCGTCGACGGATCCTGACACGACACCGCATATACACACGAAGTATAAAAGCTCGTCTTTGCAGTCTTCACTTCGGGACTCGAAATTAACATCAACGAAGAGTAAGAGGAATGAAAGTACAGCATCTTCATCCTCGCCGCTGGATCCTGAGGTGAGATCCTCAAAACGAAAGAGGGAGGAAACCTCGTCTTCATCTTCCTCTCCCTTGTATCATGAGGCAGGACCTTCCAAACGAAAGATGGAAGAAACCTCGTCCTCATCTTCCTCTCCTTGTATCATGAGCAGGACCCTCCAAACAAAGATGGAAGAAACCTCGTCCTCATCTTCCTCTCCTTGTATCGTGAGGCAGGACCCGCAAACGAAAGAGAGGAAAACCTCGTCTCTCATCTTCCTCTCCCTTGTATCATGAGCAGGACCTCCAAACGAAAGATGGAAGAAACCTCGTCCTCATCTTCCTCTCCCTTGTATCATGAGGCAGGACCCTCCAAACGAAAGATGGAAGAAACCTCGTCCTCATCTTCCTCTCCCTTGTATCATGAGGCAGGACCCTCCAAACGAAAGATGGAAGAAACCTCGTCCTCATCTTCCTCTCCCTTGTATCGTGAGGCAGGACCCTCCAAACGAAAGAGGGAGGAAACCTCGTCCTCATCTTCCTCTCCCTTGTATCATGAGGCAGGACCCTCCAAACGAAAGATGGAAGAAACCTCGTCCTCATCTTCCTCTCCCTTGTATCATGAGGCAGGACCCTCCAAACGAAAGATGGAAGAAACCTCATCTTCATCTCCCTTGTATCGTGAGGCAGGACCCTCCAAACGAAAGATGGAAGAAACCTCGTCCTCATCTTCATCTCCCTTGTATCGTGAGGCAGGACCCTCCAAACGAAAGATGGAAGAAACCTCGTCCTCATCTTCCTCTCCCTTGTATCATGAGGCAGGACCCTCCAAACGAAAGATGGAAGAAACCTCGTCCTCATCTTCCTCTCCCTTGTATCATGAGGCAGGACCCTCCAAACGAAAGATGGAAGAAACCTCGTCCTCATCTTCATCTCCCTTGTATCGTGAGGCAGGACCCTCCAAACGAAAGATGGAAGAAACCTCGTCCTCATCTTCATCTCCCTTGTATCGTGAGGCAGGACCCTCCAAACGAAAGAGGGGGGAAACCTCGTCCTCATCTTCCTCTCCCTTGTATCATGAGGCAGGACCCTCAAAACGAAAGAGGTACGAAAGTACATCTCCACCTTCCTCCTCACCGATGGATCCAGAATGTCTACCAGCACGAAAAATGGACGATTATGAAGGACAAAGTGAAAAAGCTAAAGGAGGCAGTGAAAGTAATGGAGAATAAGAGGAAAGTGTGTGAAGAACATAGGAAAAGATTCAGAGAACAAAGAGCTTCCCGAAATAAATGATGTCCGACCAGATCAATAGGTGCTAGAAAGCATCAACACGAACAAAAGAAATCACAAGGTTGAAGGAGGAGGTTAATATTGTAAACAAGCAGTGAGTCCAGACAACTTCCCTCCACTGTAGGATCCAACAGTGAAGGTTTCTAATACTTCCAACCATTGCAGCTTGCGGATAATTGCAAAATGGTGGAATTTCAAGTAAGTGACATCCTCCTTGAAAATCCCATTGAAGGATCTTTAACAATGATTTTGCCCTCGTACCCCTCCTCCTCTTTATTATTATTATTATTATTATTATTATTATTATTATTATTATTATTATTATTATTAATGTATTCCGAAAGGGTATTTTTAATAGTTTGCCTGATTTCCTTCCATTTTCTTTCTTCCTTCAACTTTGGATTTTATTTCGTTCATAATTCGAGAACAATTCATCAAGTCAGCTTTAAGTTTTAACATTTGTGTACACAACGAGGACCAATTCTGCAGCAATTAATGTTCACAGCCTATAACAATTATGACCCACTCCAGACTCGGGAATTTCCTATAAATTCCAAATCCTGTACGGAGCTCAAAGTTCATAATGTTCACCAAAATCCTCATAACTCAAGTTACTGAACCCAAATCCTCACTCGGGAATTTCTCCAATAACTTCCAAAATCCTCAGTAACGGAGCTTCAAAGGTTCATAAGGTACCACCAAAATCCTCAGTAACGGAGCTTCAAAGGTTCATAAGGTACCACCAAAATCCTCAGTAACGGAGCTTCAAAGGTTCATAAGGTACCAAAGAATACGATCATGGCGGAGAGTTAAATTTACATGCTGACAATTTTGTGTGTAAAACAGAAATATTTTTTCCTGGTAAACCACACTAAATAATTGTCCATTAGCCTTTTGTATTATTTCCATATGTAATGGCTGATGCATCTTTCGACCAGGATAATATCATGTTTATTGATGAAGTAGAATAGTAAAATTAACGAGGAATCGTTAGGAATCGTTTACATGGAGAACGACTCGTCTGATAGGCTTCAAATTTTCTCCGCTAGAGTGGCTTCCCGAACACAAGATTCACTGTTCCATTAGATGGTAAATGTTCCAATTTTGACAATTTTATTGAATAAATGGTTATTTTTTTATTCAATAACAAACGAATTTATCTTCAGGATGACATCCCGTAAGTTTAGTTCCAATAGGGGCAAATTTGAATTTTATTGAAAAGGATAAAAAAAAAATGGAATTGTTGAAATCTGATAAATTACTGAGAATTCTTTTTCTGATCAGCGTCAAACTTTTACCATTAGTGGACTTAATTAAAACAATGTTTATCACTCACATTATGTTGTGTAAATTTTAATTTACCACCAGTTTTATTCGGTGAATTGTTTCCCTTGTAATAACTAGTGAATGCTGCTTCTGGTCGGCTTCAAACTCTAAATGGAGGTGAATCTTAAGTAATTTTTGCATTTTTTTGAACTTCTTCCTTGCCATTTAGCCTTTTTTTGCCAATTTTTCAGATTTGGTTATTAAAAAAAAAAATATTAATCGCAAAATTGGGGATAATTTTTAATCGAATGTAAATGTGAAAAGCAAAATGAAAAATCCCACGATTTATGCCGTTTTTAAAGTATAACGGCAGCCCTGTGGGTTTAACGCTTTGTTTTGATTATAATTTCGCCGCTGGTTTTACAGAGACCACGGAAACGAAAGAGGTACGAAAGTACATCTCCATCTTCCTCCTCATCCCTGGATCCAGAGTCTGCCGGAATGAATAATTTATCACTAATATGAAGGACTAAGTGAAAAGACTTAAAGGAGGGACTGAAAGTAATGGGGAATGAGAGGAAGGTATGTGAAGAACATAGCAAAAGATTCAGAGAAATCTTCAAAGAAGAAAGTGAAGAACAAGGAGGAAGTGTAGTCAGACCAGATCAGTAGGTTGATAGAAAGCAGCAGTAGCACAGATAATGTGGTTAATGCAGGAGGTAGATGTGACGAATGGTTTTGAAAACCGACAAGTTGAAGAATTGAGACACTTATCCCCCTCAAGGAAGGTTCCTTGATGTTGGTGAGGGGCTTTTGATTTAGGGAATTAGATCTGTGCTCCAGTTCCCCGAATTAAGCCTGAATGACTTCCACATCCCCCCCTCCAGGCGCTGTATAATCCTCCGGGTTTAGCGCTTCCCCCTTGATTATAATAATAATGAGACACTTATGCAACACATGGGAATCTTTATTGAAGAAACGTTTCGCCACACACTGGCTTCATCAGTCCAATACAAAGTAGAAATGGGTAAGGAGAGTAGAAGTTTGAGGTAATCAGTCCCTCAACCTGGAATCGATGTGTTCAGCCCATCACTCTTGTAGGAAGTACAGCATAGGACCAGAGAGGTGGCTTATGTACTGCGGTGAGATGAGTTGAAGCAGGAGGAGGCGGGATCACAGTGGGACCTGCCACTTGTGTAAGTAGGTCGTCGTCCAAAGGTTGGGCAAGCGTTGAAGTCTTTGTACCAACATCCCATGATGTTGCAGTGTCTGACAGATGTGACGAATGGTTTTGAAAACCGACAAGTTGAAGAATTGACACACTTATGCAACCCATGTGTTGCATAAGTGTCTCAATTCTTCAGGAGGTAGATATTACAAGCGAAGGTTTTCAATACTTAAAGATAATTGGAAAATGGTGGAATTTAAGGAAAATTAACATTCCTCACTCCTCCACTCCAACTTTTTTTTTTCTCTATTATTATTATTATTGATCCCAAAGGTGTATCTTTAAGGGGTTGTCTTATTTTCTTTGCATTTTCTTTGTAACGCAGTTTGATAGCTAGCGCACTGAGCTCACACTGAGGGGTGATGTGTTCCCCAGGGGTGCTGTGCTTCCCCAGGAGTGCTGTGCTTCCCCAGGAGTGCTGTGCCCTCCCAGGATTGCTGTGCTTCCCCAGAGGTGCTATGCTTTTACCAGGGGTGCAGTGCTCTCCCAGGGGTGCTGTGCTTTGCCATGGGTACTGTGCTTCCCCAGGGTGCTGTGCTTTGCCAGGGGTACTGTGCTTCCCCAGGGGTGCTGTGCTCTCTCAGGTGTTTTTTGCTTCCCCAGGGATGCTGTGCTCTCCCGGGAGTGCAGTGCTCTCCCGGGAGTGCAGTGCTCTCTCAGGAGTGCAGTGCTCGCCCAGGGATGTGGTTTCCCCAGGGGTACTCTGCTTCCCCAGGGGTGCTATGCTCTCCTAGGTGTTCTTTGCTTCCCCAGGGATGCTGTGCTCTCCCAGGGGTGCCGTGCATCCCCAGGGCTGTTGTGCTCTCCCATTGGTGCTGTGCTCTTCCAGGGGTACTGTGATCTCCCGGGGGTGCAGTGATCTCCCATTGGTACGTGCTCTTCCAGGGGTGCAGCTCTGTCCCAGGGGTGCTGTGCTCTCCTAGGGGTGCACTGCTCCCCCAGGGGTGCAGTGCTCCCCCAGGGGTGCAGTGCTCCCCAGGGTGCTGTGCTCTTCCAGGGATGCTGTGTTCTCCCAGGGAGGCGCTGGAACATAATACTAGTTGCTCTGGGATCCTTAGTTGCCTTACTGAGTCGTCTTCATAATTTCCTCAGGAACGTGGACGCTCTTCTTTCCTCACTAGCCGATGGTCTCGGACCTTTAGGAACAAACATGTAATGGTGACCAAGTTCACTGTACTCTATAAACTTTTGGGACTCCCTGAAGCTGGCAGCTGCACCTCCTTCATTCCTGCTGTAATGAAGATAAGTGTCAGCCAATGTGAACTCGCATTTGTAGTCCCACACTGCCTCCTTGCTGTCTAAATTTGCCAGGTATTTCTATCTGGACGCTTTAAGCTGCTATCAGATCTGCCTAGTTGGATGATGCACACCAGTTGTTGCAAGGCTTGTCTTGATAATATTCACCTCTTCATGTTTTGTCTTTCCCACATACCCATAGCAAATCGGAACCGTACTGCTCGAGTCGGTCTACTGATGCACTGCCGAAGTCGATATAACCTTGGTAATAAATACCGAGTCCTCGGACCTTGAACGTTTTCTGATATGTCCTAGTGTTTGCTTACGTGTTTTTCTAAACCAACTGCAGAAGATACACCTGCGTTCGGCGAGGACCTGGGCAGCAAGGCGATGTTCTGTGTCGAGGTGTGTGCCTAGAGACGAATTGGGTATGGGCAACAAAGTCTCTTAGAGGAACTTTCACTGCCAGGTTTCGAGGTCCGTTCTTCCTGACACACGAGCATTGTTAATGCTACATTCTTCACAATCGGGCTATCCTAGTACGACTGATTATAGATATAAGGGAAGAACTGGTCTGGTTGAAGAGCCTGATAGCATATCACAGACCCTGACAAAGGTGGAAACCTGTTGTCCATGTTCACCCATCAGTAAAATGGGTACCTGGGTGTTAGTTGACTGGTGTGGGGTCACATCCTGGGAAAAAAAATACCTAATTTGCCCGAAATGCTCAGCATAACAAGCGGCTTTCTGTACAGTAGTATGTCATTGATGTCAGCTAGGCCTGTATACCTTGTACATGTACTTGTATAAATAAAGATACATTATTAGTGAATACTGAGTCGTGTCGTGAACTCCAACATTGTCCCTGAGAAGTTCAGGAAGAATCACTGCTACAAGTTCGCTATATAATGACTCAAGAAATCGTAATGACACGATTGCAAATAAACCATACCCCCGGCCGGGATTGAACCCGCGGTCATAGTCTCAAAACTCCAGCCCGTCGCGTTAGCCACTAAGTGGCTAACGCGACGGGCTGGAGTTTTGAGACTCTATGACCGCGGGTTCAATCCCGGCCGGGGGTATGGTTTTTTCGCTATATAATAATTGAACTATATCCTCTTGCTTTGCACTAAGTGTGTACGTGGTTAACCTTCCAAATTGGTAATCCCAACGTAATACCAAATCCAGTGCCGCTGGAGGAAATCCATAGGTACTGATTATAGTGGTATCCTTGACGATAATGTCATCGCCCTTCCGAAGTCTGTCACTGCAGACTGACTTATCTCATTCCTTTTGGCGAGAGTTCATCCTATGTGATGAAATATGGTAGGAGACCATCTTGTGTTATTAGCGTGTTAGCTTAATATAGTTCTGATCTTAGTAGCAGTGATCTTGTACCGATGTATTTAATAAAAAGCAATGCTGCAGTGTTTACAGTGTCTTCTCGCTTAACTAATAAAGATATCACTCGTATTATTGTTTGTGCTTGAGCCTGACATCCTTGGTGTACACACACACACACACACACACACACACACACACACACACACACACACACATACACACCATCACAACCAAAACACACACACACACACACACACACACGCTCTTCCCATCTCAAAAGACAAAACTTCTCCTTCATCAGTAACTTGATCATTTGATAAAAGTCTTTGGAGGACTACATGGGAACTACTAGGAATGTCTGAAGCCCCTTCAGCTGAATTCCTTGGACAGTAGGCGAGAAAGGTACAGCGTAATTTACATCTGGGAAAATCCGATAAGGACTGATCCCAAACCTGCACACTGAAATCGCTCGGAATAACAAGTCTTGACAAACGGTGCAAAGTACCTGTAATAAAAAACCGGGAACGCAAGAACTCGATGAGTGTCAGAGGTCCCCGACTCTTCAACGCCTTTCCCCCGTCTGTAAGAGTAATTATTAAGTGGAAACTGAACCATTTCCTCAAATCTCTTCCTGACCAGCCGAACTGTAGTTCGTGCGTTAAGAATGCATGCAGCGAGCAGTAGCAGCCAGGTTGATTAGGACTTGATTCACTATGCGGGCCGGTCTGGGATCGGGTCGCAGGGGCGCTGACCATTAGATATATCATTCAGGTAACCGTCGTAGCATGGCCTAATAGGCCTAGTGATGTGTTTGGTGTCTTATTATATTAGCTTATTTTTTTAATACACGTAACTACATAAAATTTGCGAATATCAGTGTTGTATACATCACAAATTTTCAAAATGCGTCGATGCCATGTTATTTTATTTTTTCCGTATTGCTTGAAGGTATATACAATTTCTTCAGGTAACTTATTTTCTCGTCCGTATTTCATATCTGAAATCATTTTTATTTCTGTGCCTTCTCGAGAAATATGAAATTCTTGAAGGAGTCAGGCGCAACATGTGCTGTTTACAGTGGTTCCTGAGGGGGAAGAAATGGTCCTTACAGTAAGTGCACCATTATAGAGGTGCGAGTGATGTAATGCTCCATAAGAGGGTGCTGATTGTGGCCCCAACTTCCCATCAGGAGCAATAATACCCAGCAAATATTTGGTTCCATCGAGGATAATTGAAGGAAGACGGAGTCTGGCGTCGTTACAGAAAACTGCGGCTCCTTGATGGAGGACTCCGCCAATATTGACTCTGCTGATGGAAAGCCCAAGATGTTGACACTTTTATTCTCGCCTTTTATTCTTCTTCGCTCTCTGACGACCGCGTTTCACGTCATCTATTTTTTATATTACTGCAGGTATACATTTTTCATCGTTTATACATTTATTCATGCGTATACAGCCTAGATAATATCAAAAACTTTTTAGTTATAGGGAAATAAATATCCGATAAGGGAAGCCAAATACACAACGTAATCAAAAGAATCACAGTAGTAGACCTACTGAACATCATACTGCAGTAGGCCTATCAGTCCATGCTGGTCATATCCTGCAGTAGGCCTACTTCAGTGCCTGATGTAGGCTTTATGTGCCTTGTTACATTAGGCATGTCTCTTAATACAGTTAGACTACAACTCCATGATAGGCAGGAACTGTCGCAGTAGGCCTACTTCCCAATTCGATGCAGGCCCTGTTAGGTGGGCCCTGCTGCCTACTAGCTCATGCTAGGTGGGCCCTGCTGCCTACTAGCTCATGCTAGGTGGGCCCTGCTGCCTACTAGCTCATGCTAGGTGGGCCCTGCTGCCTACTAGCTCATGCTAGGTGGGCCCTGCTGCCTACTAGCTCATGTTAGGTGGGCCCTGCTGCCTACTAGCTCATGCTAGGCGAGTCTGCCTACTAGCTCATGCTAGGGGAGTCCTACTGCCTACTAGCTCATACTAGGTGGATCCTGCTGCCTACTAGCTCATGCTAGGCGAGTTCTACTACCTACTAGCTCATGCTAGGTGAATCCTACTGCCTACTAGTTCATGCTAGGCGAGTCCTACCTACTAGCTCATGCTAGGTGAGTCCTACTGCCTACTAACTCATGCTAGGCGAGTCCTACTACCTACTAGCTCATACTAGGTGGACCCTGCTGCCTACTAGCTCATGCTAGGCGAGTCCTACCTGCTAGCTCATGCTAGGCGAGTCCTACTGCCTACTAGTTCATGCTAGGTGGACCCTGCTGCCTACTAGCTCATGCTAGGTGAGTCCTACTGCCTACAAGCTCATGCTAGGTGGACTCTGCTGCCTACTAGCTCATGCTAGGTGGACCCTGCTGCCTACTAGCTCATGCTAGGTGAGTCCTACTGCCTACTAGCTCATGCTAGGTGGACCCTGCTGCCTACTAGCTCGTTAGGTGGGCCCTGCTGCCTACTAGCTCATGCTAGGTGGACCCTGCTGCCTACTAGCGCGTTAGGTGGGCCCTGCTGCCTACTAGTTCATGCTAGGTGGACCCTGCTGCCTACTAGCTCATGCTAGGTGAGTCCTACTGCCTACTAGCTCATGCTAGGTGGGTCCTGCTGTTACTAGCTCATGCTAGGTGGGCCCTAATGACTACTAGCTCATGCTAGGTGGGCCCTAATGTCTACTAGCTCATGCTAGGTGGGCCCTAATGTCTACTAGCTCATGCTAGGTGGGCCCTACTGTCTACTAGCTCATGTTAGGTGGGCCCTGCTGTTACTAGCTCATGTTAGCTGAGCCCTGCTGTCTACTAGCTCATGTTAGGTGGGCCCTGCTGTTACTAGCTCATGCTAGGTGGGCCCTAATGTCTACTAGCTCATGCTAGGTGGGCCCTACTGTCTAGTAGCTCATGCTAGGTGGGCACTACTGCCTACTAGCTCATGCTAGGTAAGTCCTACTGCCTACTAGTTCATGTTAGGTGGGCGCTACTGCCTACTAGCTCATGCTAGGTGGACCCTACTGTCTACTAGCTCATGCTAGGTGGGTCCTACTGCCTACTAGCTGATGCTAGGCGAGTCCTACTGTCTAGTAGCTCATGCTAGGTGGGTCCTACTGCCTACTAGCAGCAAATAGGTACCTGGGTGTTAGTCGACTGGTGTGGGTCGCATCCTGGGGGACAAGATTAAGGACCCCAATGGAAATAAGTTAGACAGTCCTCGATGACGCACCGACTTTCTTGGGTTATCCTGGGTGGCTAACCCTCCGGGGTTAAAAATCCGAACGAAATCTTATCTTATCTTATTAGCTCATGCTAGGTGGGTCCTACTGCCTACCAGCTAATATCGTCGAAAATTACGTGGATGTGGAAGCGGAGGATGATACTCTTCGGAGGCGGTGTTCTTTATTTGGGTTCTCGGTACACAGGCAGTGTGTTTAATTAAGTGCCCGCCCGGGTCTGGAGGGCCATGCCCAGGAGAGAGTAATAGAGTAGGCCTTGTTGACTGAGTGGACTCGGCAGCCAGAATGAGACAGGGTAAGCGTGGTGCGGGTTGAGCTGGTTAGGCCTATATGGTGGCAGCACCCGCATGGCGCGAAGTATGAACCTAGCTGGGATACCTAAGAACATAAGAAAGAAGGAACACTGCAGCAGGCCTACTGGCCCATGCGAGGTAGGTCCAAATCTCTTACCGGCTTAAGCCAATGACCCAACCTAGTCAGATCAGGCCACATTCACTTAAGGAAGGAGCACGGCATCAGGCCTAGTAGCACAAACCATACCACGGGCGGGGATAAAACCCGCGATCAGAGTCTCAAAACTCTCTGATCGCGGGGTCTATCCCCGCCGGGGGTAATGGTTTTCTTTGCAATGGTTGCATTTACGATCTGTATGACCGTCCAAACTACACCACTTCGTGTATTTATCTAAACTATTTTTAAAACTACACAATGTTTTAGCTTCTATGACGGTACTCGGAAGTTTGTTCCACTCATCCACAACTCTATTACCAAACTAGTGCTTTCCTATATCCTTCCTGAATCTGAATTTTTCCAATTTAAAACCATTGCTGCGAGTCCTGTCTTGGCTAGATATTTTTAGCATGCTGTTTATATCCCCTTTATTTATTCCTGTTTTCCATGTATACACCTCAATCATATTCCCCCTAATTCTACGCCTTTCGAGAGAGTGCAGATTCAGGGCCCTCAGTCTTTCCTCATAAGGAAGATTTCTGCTACATGGGATCAACTTTGTCATCCTCCTTTGTACATTCTCCAGTGCATTTATATCCATTCTGTAATACGGTGACCAAAACTGTGCAGCATAATCTAAATGAGGCCCAACGAAGGATATACAGAGTTGAGCAACATGATGACTCCTTTTATTTGTGCTTCTTGATATGAAGCCAAGGATTCTGTATGCTTTATTGCAAACACTTACGCACTGTTGTCTTTGTTTTAGATTACTAATAACCAGAACTCCCAAATGCTTTTCACAGTCAGTAATATTAAGATCTACATTATTTAGTACTTTGGAGTAATGAAGCAACCTTCACTGTCGCCTGTAACCGTGGAGGGCATGTGTATTGGCCCAGAGGAAGTGGGACCACCAAACTCGCTTATGGTTTGGGGGTTCTTCAGTGCTCAGAGTGTTGGTGAACTCATTGTGCTTCCCAAAAACCAGTTTATGAACCAGTATAATTACCTAGAGTTATTGTGTGACAATTTACCTGAGGCGTTTGACAAGTGTGGGGCTACGGTTTTTATGCAGGACGGTGCACCGTGTCATACCACCAGATATGGAGTTCAGTGGCTTAAGGACTGTGAAGTGAGGTTCTTTAATCACTGGCCAGGCAATTCCCCAGACCTAAACCCTATTAAGAACCTCTGGTCAATAGTGAAACGAAGTTTACTGGGCAAGGATATCAGTTCCATCCCGCGGCTGGAGGCTGCTCAGGCATGGAATAATATACCTCCCCAAACCCCCAAGAATTTGGGTCTTCCTACACGGCTGAGGGACGTGATAAAGCATAAAGGACGCAGCACCAAGTATTAAAACCTTAGTAAGTGTGCAAATAGTTATATTATAATCTTTCATGGTACGTGTGTTTCGGTACGTGTGTGGGGGAGGGGTGGCATAATCTCGGGATTAGCACTGTATTTGCCTTGTTACGTACGCTTAGGCATTGCTGTCTTAGTTTAAGGTTGATGCTTACCACAACCCCCAAGTCCTTTTTGCATTCTGTACAGCTAAGTTCTACATCGTTTGTTTATTTATCTGCGTTGAACTGCATCTGCCACTTTTCTGACCACGAATTGAGTCTAAATCCTCTTGAAATTCTGTGACATCGACGTCTGAATCGATTATCCTACCTACTAGTTCATGCTAGGTGGGTCTAGCATGAACTAGTGGGTCTTACTACTTACTAGTTCATGCTAGGTGGGACGTTAATCTTAGCTAAACGTAGCAAGCTGCTCACCCTAACTCTCTAACCCTCATAGAGATGGAAGTGGCTGCATACTGTTCCTTTATCAAAGTTTGTGGCCCGGGCTGTAACACACGTGCAGTGCAAACTCGCCGAAACACAACAATATACCTCACTTCTCACTGTTGTAGCTTGTATGAGCGTAGAAAATACTGTAACAGATGACACAGGAAGATACAGGCTAATCACATTTATACTATGATCGTTAAATGATACAAGGTGAGACCAGGAGCCATGAATCGACCCCTGTAAACATGACAAGGCGAGTACAGTGTAAATCACAGAAATAGGGGAATATTTTCTTAGTGAATATTTGTAAATGTTTGGAAATTTATTATAGGATCATTTTTTTTTATCATTTACATTTTTTCTCTGTATTCTAGTTGTTACAGGATTGCAGATTGATCAATATTATTTGTGTTGCTAAGCGATTATTGTTCTTGCAGGTCACTTCTTGGGCAACCACACGGTGTTGGACGTGGTGCGCTCTGCTGGTCTGTCCGTGCAACACGTAGCTCCTGAGACCAGGATAAAGAGGTATGTAAGGATATCAAGTGTCCCTCCCACACACGTCTCACCCTGGTCTGGGACCACCCATCCCACACACGTCTCACTCTGGTCTGGGACCACCCATCCCCCACACGTCTCACCCTGGTCTGGGACCACCCATCCCACACACGTCTCTGGTCTGGGACCACCCATTCCACACACGTCTCACTCTGGTCTAGGACCACCCATCCCACACACGTCTCACCCTGGTCTGGGACCACCCATCCACACACGTCTCACTCTGGTCTGGGACCACCCATCCCACACACGTCTCACTCTGGTCTGGGACCACCCATCCCACACACGTCTCACCCTGGTCTGGGACCACCCATCCCACACACGTCTCTGGTCTGGGACCACCCATTCCACACGTCTCACCCTGGTCTAGGACCACCCATCCCACACACGTCTCACTCTGGTCTGGGACCACCCATCCCACACACGTCTCACTCTGGTCTGGGACCACCCATCCCACACACGTCTCACCCTGGTCTGGGACCACCCATCCCACACACGTCTCACTCTGGTCTGGGACCACCCATCCCACACACGTCTCACTCTGGTCTGGGACCACCCATCCCACACACGTCTCGCTCTGGTCTGGGACCACCCATCCCACACACGTCTCACTGGTCTGGGACTACCCATCCCACACACGTCTCACTCTGGTCTGGTACCACCCATCCCACACACGTCTCACTCTGGTCTGGGACCACCCATTCCACACACGTCTCACCCTGTTCTGTTACCACCCATCCCACACACGTCTCACCCTGGTCTGTGGATCCGACCCATCCCCACAACTTTCACTCACCCGGTCTGGGACCACCCTATCCCACACAACGTGCTCACTCTGGTCTGGGACCACCCTTCCCACACACGTCTCACTCTGGCTTGGTTCCACCCATCCCACACACGTCCTCACCTGGTCTGGGACCACCCATCCCACGCACTTCATCACCCTGGTCTGGGACCACCCATCCACACACGTCTCACCCTGTCTGGGACCCACTCCTATCCACACACTACTCCACTCTGGTCTGGGACCACCCATCCCACACACTTCTACGTCCACCTGGCCTGTGGACCACTCCATCCCACACTACTCTCACCCTGGCCTTGGACCACCACCTATCCCACACATCTCTCCACCTCTGTCTGGGACCACACCATCCCACCACACGTCCCCAACACCTGGTCTGGGACCACCCATCCTACACACGTCTCACCCTGGCCTTGGGACCACCCATCCCACACACTCTCACCTCCTGCGCCCCCCCCCCCCCCACTGGGTACCACCCATCTCACACACTGTCCCACCTATTGTGATCACATGCCCCACTACATACCTTCACGCATATTTCAAAACTCACGCATCCTTACTTCCCACTCATCCTTACTTCCCACTCATCCTTACTTCCCACTCATCCTTACTTCCCACTCATCCTTACTTCCCACTCATCCTTACTTCCCACTCATCCTTACTTCCCACTCATCCTTACTTCCCACTCATCCTTACTTCCCACTCATCCTTACTTCCCCACCATCCTTACTTCCCACTCATCTTACTTCCCTCATCCTTACTGTCCCTCACTCTTCGCCCAGTCATCCTTACTTCCCCATCTCACCCTATCTCCCACTCCTATCATTACTTAAATTTTCCCATCCTTTTAGATCACTACCCACTTCATCTAAGTCCTCTGCTCGATCTTTTTAATCATTTATCCATACAAAAATTTGTCATTTTCGTAATTTTTTATACAAATGTCCAGTATAATCTACTTTTGGCCACGATTGTGAGCACTGTTCAGTGCCCCCCAGCGCCTTCTCCGTTCCAAACCACTTACTTTCAGAGCTCCCCTCAAGGAGGTTCCTGTGGTGGGGCCTCTTTTTAAATTATCTGCTCCTTCAACCAGTTAACTCTAACCTTCTTAACCCCCCGATTGAACCCGGGTTAGCGCTCCAGGCAGTTCCAGTTTGGACGCACTTGTTTCAGTCGCGATTTCAGCTCGAAAATAGCACAAGTTTGAAGCTTTTCAGTAAGCTCCCTCAAGGAAGGTTCCTGATGTTGGTGTAGGGCCTCTGATTAGGAATTGGATCTCTGCTCAGTTCAACCCGAAGGAGCCTGAATGCCTTCCACACCTCCCCCAGGCTGTATATATCCGGGTTTAGATCTCCCTATGATTATAATAATAATTTTAAGAAGCTGATTGGCAGCTAATTTACGTTACATTATATCATCTCCTTCCTCAGTTCACCTCAAAGGCTAGTCCTACCTAAGGTCTACTACCACTCCCTAGAATGTTACTTGCCTGTCTCATTCCTCAGTTCACCTCAAAGGCTAGTCCTACCTAAGGTCTACTACCACTCCCTAGAATGCTACTTGCCTGTCTAACACCTAAGTACAGTACGTGTTTATTCCCCAATTGTCATGAGCAGCAGGTGCAAGGACACTTGCTCATACATCTCGCCCTGTCCAGAATGCGACCCACAGTAGTCCACTAACACTTTGGTAACTATTTACTGACGGGTTTTTCAAGTTGCCTGATAAAACTGGCTGTGGTACCCACATTTTACCGAGTGCTGCTAGCAGCGACAGCCTTACTAATGAAGGCCTGCTCTGGCTTAGGACCGAGGGGGCGGTGACCCCACGGGATCCAGCACTGGTAACCTACATATAACAGGTCGTTGGCGCAGCCACAGAAGTGGAGCTAAAAAAAACGCAAGACTTTTTTTCAATTAATATCTAATTCTCACTATTACATTGACCATTGTCTACGAAAGCAAGATAGTTTTAGGAAACGTCTCACATACATACTGAAAATAATATGTTTAAAGACGATTTCTTTGATTTTTGAGCATATAATTATTAAATGTTCCCCAAATTTCGATTTTGGCTTAAGCTTTCCCTAGATCGAAATCCTGTCTTAAGCTTCCCTAGACTGAAGTCCTGGCTGCTCTACAGAAACAAGTTGTGCTAGATGAACTGGGTGGACAGGACAGACTCCCATTGTCTTTTGCCTTGGTTCACATTATTCATTTTGCATCAATTCACAGTAACATTTCGCCATGAATATACTGAAGGGAAACTCTGCTCGCCAGACACAAGCGTCGACGCGGCCACCGGGGAGGGATAGTGCCAGAACCGTCAGTGCTGAAGGACTTTAGAACTTCTAGTACCCTGGACGCTGAGCAACAGCACGACCCAGCCTTTGCCAAGTGAGTCAGTCAACGATAACCTGTACTAGGTATACACACACACACACACACACCACACACACACACACACACACACACACACACCACACACCACACACACACACACACACACACACACACACACACACACACACACACGCGCGCGCGCGCACGCGGAGCAGGGAGAGAGAGAGAGAGGACCTAGTAGCACTCGGTGGAAGAGGCGGGGCCAGGAGCTGAGTCTCGACCCCTGCAACCATAATTAGATGAGTACACACACACAATGTGGAAGAGGCGGGGCCAGGAGCTTGGACTCGACCCCTGCAGCCTAAACTAGGTGAGTACACACACACAGACACACACAGACACACACAGACACACACAGACACACACACACACACACACACACACACACACACACCACACACACACAACAGAACGATACCAAACAGACTTTTACAGAGACAACGTTTCGCTCAAAGTTCTAATGCGACTGAAACGTTGTCATAAAATCCTCTCTATAACGTGTCTTAATATATATGTCGAATTTACGTTGGTTGATGTATATCAGTGATATTATATAACGTAAAGTATGTTAATAAAGCGAGCTATGAAGCTCATAGTATTTTATTGAGATGTTTCGCCCACCAGGAGCTTTATAAATTCTCACAGACTTGATATAATCCCTGGTGGGCGAAACATCTCAATAAAAACGTCATAAACCTCATATTGTTCTTATTACCATATGTTGTTTAGTGCATGCTTACTGGCCCACGCTAGGCAAGTCCTTCTCACACCCATTTATTCACATTCGTGTATTTGTCCAACATATTTTTCAAGTTATACATCAAGTTTGACTTAACAATACATTATCTCAGTATTTCTGTGTTTTGTAACGTCTGTTAGAGTTCATGTAATGACTCTAATAGGTCATGTTGACACGAAGGATAATCGAGGTTTGGGCAAATCAGAAACAGTGTGATAAAGCACTTACAATTACTACTTAAAACTAGTACAGTACTAATTTCATAATGAGCCTAGTTCATTTGGTAGGGTTTAAACCTTTTAAAACTAAACGAGGTGGGGACAGTATCGGGAGATATGATTCTAGGACTTTAGACTAATTGCGTGAATCTGTTCATATGATTCCTGAGTCAGAGAATTTTTCACAGTAAACGAGGAGGAAAAGATAATCCACTTCCATTTTAACAATATTGTTGGTGTAAATATGCAACTGGTGTAACAACTATCTAATGGTATACTGAGTGTCTGGTTGTGCACTTACCATATCTGGTATACTAATAATTGGTAGTGCACATCATCTTACTTGGTATACTGATAGTCAATAAATAACAAAAAAGGCACAATACCGTGACTGGAACGATACACAAATAACCCGCACATAAAAGAGAGAAGCTTACGACGACGTTTCGGTCCGACTTGGACCATTGACAAAGTCACACAGTGTGACTTTGTCAATGGTCCAAGTCGTAAGCTTCTCTCTTTTATGTGCGGGTTATTTGTGTATACTGATAGTCACTTCTAGTGCATTTTATCTTACCTAGTATACTGATAGTCAATTTAGTAGCGCGCCTCATTTTACCTGGTATACTTATTCTTTTGTTTTGTTCTTACAGCAGAATTCATTTAATCATAGTTGGGTGTTCTTGGTGTAGGTGAAGTAGAACTGATCGACCAGGCTCGCATTCACTTCATTGTCAACAATTAGACTAGAATGGTTATATTTTAATATCCTCTCTAGATATAGCATACCCGGGTATAATGGGTGAAGACTTGTCTAGAAGTATACCTCTAGGGTTAAATACTTCCCACTGTCATTTACCCCCGGCACTCCAGACTTGTCTACTCCACCTACAACCACTTGCCTGCTTTGTCATTGTCTACCAGAGATATCTGATGCTTCTACACATACCACTGACCAGTGTTTTCCACCACATGTACAGTTCGAAACATCTCTCTTCCTCACACTCGCTGCATCGTTAAAGTCTAAAACAATTATTCGCTCACTTGAAATTTCTTGAATATTCACGTAACACCTCCCAGAATCTTCTCTACGCTCCTCTCAGGCACGTAAAAACATAGTTACTGGAAAAATCTGTTAAATGTGAACACTGGGTGTCGACATTGGACAGAGGGATGTTTAGCTGTAGTTCCACTTCCTGTCTGACACAGATCTAGCTTCTTTATTAGTGTTAAGTAGGACAAGTGCAACTAATGCGACATTTTATTGTGGCAACGTTTCGCTCTCCAGCTTTATCAAGCCATTACGTAACGGCTTGATAAAGCTCCTGGAGAGCGAAACGTTGCTACAATAAAATGTCACATTAGTTGCACTTGTGTCCTTTTACTTAACATATTGTCGGTAATTCTACCAACATTAATACATTCTTAATTAGTGTTGTGACAACTGATTCCTATGTGGGAAGGTATCCAGACAATTAAATACGAAAGCCTTTGTCCCAAACTCTTACCAGGTCATTTTTAATGTCTATTCTTATGTTTCTGTTGTCTGTTTTGTAAGTAGAACCATCAAGTGCTTGAAGAGCACACACTTTGAATCACAGATTACCCCTTCTCCTGTGTTTTTAAATATGTTGGTAGAGTTTCAGTGATGGTAGTTCTGTTAGCTCTTTGAATACCAGTCTCTAAGTCGGTAAACCATAACGAAATCGCCCGCCAAGTGATTGTTGCAGCACGCCCGCCCAGCCAGGTTGATCAGGTGAGCAACCAGGAAGCCTAGTGTAGGACCCAGCTTCTGAGGCGGTGGCCCCTGAAACCATCTACAGGTAAACTACAGGTATCTTTTCAAGGCAGGTTTCTACCCAGTCATACTGATATGCCAATCATAATCACTCTTGCAATCACTAAGTCACTGTCTGGTCACCTTCACCTCCACCGGTTCCCATAAATATAATGTGGGTCAACAATATGGTGGTGGTGTGTAGTTGTAGGTGTGTGTATGGGAGGGGGAGAGAGAGCGGTGGCGTCTCACCTTCCTCACTCAGTAGTATCCTGGACGACCAGCAGCTAGGATGTGAACGCTGAGAAGTATATGTATCTCTGATTCTATTCAGGGAGAATTTACTTTAATGCTTATTTGAGGGATTAAAGTATTCTTGACTGGTGGTGAAAAAGTTTATATGCACCATTAATCGACTTCATGTAGTCGATAGGCTTTAAACTTAGTGCCCGAAATACATTGCATAACTAGGGACTTTCACCTTGTAAGAAAACGCCCGTAAAAAAAAAAGAAGGTAAAATACGCGAATCGTTGGAAATGTTTTTATTTTACTTTCATAACCTCTCAACCAACCAAGGGCGGAGTGTATTGGGTTGGAAGGTGAGCACACGGCGTCTCGCCCACCTTAGTGCTGCTTGTGAATGTTGAGCTATAGCTCCTAGATCTGTTGACGAATTGAGCTACAGTTCCTCTGCCTATTGAAGGTTTTGATGTATAGCAACAAGGGCTTTGGTTATATGATACGGTGGATACCTGTCTCAGATCAGGCAGATACCTAGTATTATAGTGTTTAACATGGTTCAGCTGTGTTTCAGGTCTCTTAGTCCGTGAAATGGATGCATGCACAGTATGAGCATTGAAAAAATACAAATTTTAGAGATGCAAGTTTCACTGTTCAGGCATTATTTGCATGGTCACAACAAACTTCTGTGCAAAATTTCAGACCATTTTATGCCCATTTAACTTGCAGCATCACGATCGACTTTTCGTCAGATCATGCACCATTGAAAACAATTAATTATAATTTATTGGTTGTCAAGATAATCAGGTGTATATGGTTTATATCATTTTTGGTTGTGAATGTATAATCAAATGTACATGGGTTATATCAATTATCAACTATTTAATTTTAAACTACAAGTTATAAGTGAAGTCTTTCTTGGTGCGGAACTTCGGCATCACTTTCCAGGAAAATATTCTTTACCTGTTATATCCATCAATTGCCTTCTGTCCACTCACTTCAGTGCAAACTTTAGTCCCTCTCTTAACAGCTTGAGAGTTGTTTGGCCTCTTGGGCACCTCATGGAGTCTCAGTAATTTTCAGAACCTGTTGATCTGATAGAGAAGCAATGAAAGAAGGCTAAGTTTTGAGTTCAGTCTTCCAGTCAATCATGGAATGGTAGTTCTTTGCTTGCCACTTTAGTTTGGGAATCACTACTTTTCTTGAGTTGACAATAGGAGCCACATTGTCATTCTCTTCCTCTTCACTGTCATCCTCATCATCAGTGTAGATTAACGAGTCCTCGTCAACAGCAACAGCAGATTATTCTCTATCCTCATCAGAGCTCTCGGTACTCTTCTTCTGTCTGTTGATTCTCTTCTCTATTTTTTCTTATCATTGAGACAGCTTTGTTTCTGTCATGTCTTTATCAGTCTGATCTGTGTGAGCAAAGTAGGAATTTCTTTGGACAGTCTTCTTTACTATCTTCTTTTCTTCACTGTTAAGATGTCTCATAAATTGCAGTGACTGAAAAACGTTCTTGGAACCGTGTGTGACATAAGGGTGCAGCTTGATGTGGAACCACATTGGAGCACTGAACTTTAAAATCATAATGACGACTCTTTTTCAGCTCCTGACTGGGTCTTGATGTTGCCACATACAGCCTAAGGATCCTACTCCATAAAGTATTCCACCTTGACACACGGTGGACCTGGTTGAAGAGCAGCCAAGTCATCGTCACCCACATCTGTAATCACTCCTTTGCAAATCCTGTACAAGTATTTCTGGTCCTAGGACAGATCCTCTGCCACCTTGTTATTCAGAGCAGGGAAATAAATGAAATTGACTGGTTGGAAAGAAACAACTGGCAGCTCAGACAGAGGATCCTTGATTGCTTGCCAATGGGACCTCTCCAATGCTCAGGACCACTTGGCTTACTGTCATAGTGGTAGAAAAGAGCCCGGAATGACATCTCATTTCCATGAAGCTGACATGAAACAGTGGACCGGATGACCTTAGCTGCTATCTTGATAATCACTGAAACATCAGTAAACTTTCCTTCATCACATTGATATTGCCTCAGTTCCTTAACATATCGCCTTTGGACGAAAGTTTGTTCATTGGAATAACACTGGCATGGCCAAACAATGCATGTTCTGTGGCTTTACTCGTTGACATTGTAGCCCCTCTCGGTAGTAAATTACTATACAAGTAATCAGTGTCTGAAAAGAGAGAAAGTTAGTTAATGTTTATAAATATGTACTGCAAAGTACATACATACAGTACATAAAACACTGCGCTGCGCTACTCAGTAATACAGACATATTCCAAAATTTCAGTCGCCAAGGATGTAGCTAAACCTCAACCAATAAACTTTATATTTGGCACTGAATCTAAAATGTATATAAAGAACAGTGCCTGAAGAGTGCAGCTTTAACCAAAATTTCAATGCTCCTTAATGCACAGTATTGTAATTTATTATTGAAAAAATATCTTTAGTGTTTGTGTTGAGCTCGTTCTAGTTCCTGGCCTTTTTCTAATAGATATTTTTTCCTGTTTTGTTATTGTATTTATGAATTTTAATTATGAAATTTGTATTTGGTGTTTGATGTATTTCAAGGTGTGTTAATACATCAAATGTGGATACTGTAAATTAGATTTTGCCGCCGGAGCGACAAGATTATTGTGCATCGCATATCCATAATGTGGAGGGTAGCGCAAGAGCTTATGAATACACAAAAGACGTAGGAACTAAGCCCCAAAAGGGCTAACAGGAGTACATCTGTTGCAAGCAGATTTAGGTAATTTACTTAATATATCTGGTATCTTATTTTCATTTATTTAATCAGATATCTTGACATATCACATAGATTATTATACTGTATATCTCTGTTCATCAGTAAGTGGACAATAAAGCACATTGTTAAAAACGGTGACCATGAGGGTGGCCACACTGCATTAACTTCGAACATAATCTTTGTGTCTGCCAAACTGCCAAATATTTGTATCCAAGTCTAAGCCTGGCCACTACAACATCAGTCAGTCTCTTCACATTACAAGTTGCTCAGCATGCTCAGCATGGCAGCATGATCAACGTTGTCAGCGGTGGAAGTGGTTATAGAAGTTACAGGAGCAGTTGCTTGGGCAGGAGACAGGTCTGCAGGTGCAGTAAAGTTCAGGGCGTTGGGAAGGATCTTGAGGATGTCTGCTGAAGGTGTGGAGTCCGGAAAATTGAAGGCAGGCATGTTGTTCAGACGGAATAGTTCGTTAATAGTGGTGTTGAAAGTGCCGGGGTTTGCTGCGTTTGCAAGGTGTGCATAACAGGTATACAATACCGACAAGATGAAAGTTAAGACACTTGTGCAACATCTGGTTATCTTTATTGTAAACGTTTCGCCATCCAGTGGCTTTATCAATACAAATTCTTGGACATAATTAGAAAACAGAAGAACAAGTGTCTTAACTTTCATCTTGTCGGTATTGTATACCTGTCTTGCACAACTTGTCAGGCACTGCAACATCATGGTATCTTGATTCAGAGGACATCTAAAGGACCTTCTTCACGACTTCTACAACTAGCCCATCAATTTGGGAAGGACCTACTTCCACTGGGGAATCCCGCCTACCAGTGAATATGCCCTCGTCTGCTACTCGTCTCTCTTCACTGACGCCTATATAAGCGCCAGTCTCCTTACCCTCCCTACGATTCCCGTTGGGGAGGGTAACCTCTACCTGTTCGACAATGTTCGCACATCGTGTTAAAATCAAACCAGCCAGTGGTGTATAAATGATTCCACTAAACTATTACTTGCTGCCGCTATGAGGACCTGCCTACATCTCAAATTCACAGCGATCCACTCACTCAAGGATTCCTTTATTGTCGTCTGCACCGACGAAAATTTGAAGCAGCTAAACTTATGGACGACACACTGCAATGAACAAATAGGGGACCGACAATTCATCATATCACCGTCTCCCTCCTTGCTGGCGAAACGTTCAGTTTTTGTTAAACAGTTGGATAAGATAATCACATCTATTCCAACGGATGAACTGAAGACCTCTATCAAAGACCAAAACACCTGGGCCTCTGTAGACACCATCACAAGCCCAATTCCTAATGCCTCATCTATGATCAAAATCACCTTTTCAAACATAGATATGGCTACCCAAGCACTCGCTAATGGACTAGCTATATCATATTACCACATCCACGCCACATTGAACCTGAACGTTTTGCCCATGTCTCTCCCTGTTGGAACTGTTACTCTTATCAACATTCAACAAAGGACTGCCCCATTAAAGACAAAAAGTTCTGTTCTACCTGTGGAAAAGAAGGTCATAACTTCAAAGCCTGCACCACCACCAATGCCACTCCAACATGTCTTAACTGCAAGGGTACTCATCATACCCTTGCAGCTAAATGCCCACCAAGAAGAATAGTCCCAAATCGCCGACATATACCGCCATTTCAAAACTCCAGTCGGACACCACCAGAATTCTACAAGCCACACAGCAGTCATCTCTATCCAGCAATTCCCTTTCTGCACTCCCTGACGCTGCTCCCTCTAAGGTGTTGTACTGCATGATGTATGCACACCTTGCAAATGCAGCAAACCCAGGCACATTCAACACTACAATTAACGAACTATTCCGTCTTAACAACATGCCGTCATTCAACTTTCCTGACTCGCCAACATCACAGGACTTCCTCAAGATTATCCCAAACATCGCTAACTTCACATCAACTTCAGACCCAAATCCTAACTCTGCCCCAAAAACACTCCTGAACCACCCCATGACCACTGCCACCTCTCAACAACCACCAACAACCAGCCAGACATCAAATACTCTAGACTCCCCAGCCTCCTTTTGACACAATCACTTAGAAAACAATTGAACAAGAATTTCCTGACGACCCCCGACGAAGCAGATAGCGACGACTCCAGCACACCCTCTTGGGAAAACCTTACTTTCTACACCTCTCCCTCGAACGCTGACACCATGACCTGCTCTGAACTCTACAAAGGCCTCGGGGATGGAACAGTCAAGTAAGCCTGCGAATCACCTCTTCACTTCACACTCACGCAAGTTCTTGAGTTCATCAAGCCTCTTCGTTTCACTTTTTCCAACAAGACAACGCTGTACCACCTCTCCAGGAGCAGCTTCAAAAATTTGCAAATGGCTCCACTGCAAACCTGCCTCCTCAACTACTTAAAAAAAACCTCCCACATGTTCTGCTGCCCTCTCCTGCGACCTTTGGGAAAAATTTTAGCTCTCGAGACTCAAAGACCTCACCTACCACAGACTGGTAGGTAAGAACACATAGGCAACAGATAAAGGGGACTTTGTTTTCCGGGGGGTTTCCCCCTACACACAGTGGCTTCTTCAGTACAGAGGGTAGGCGGGAGCAGTGGAGGTGTGGGGACGGTCTGATCGGTCCATCGCCCTTGAAGTCGTGGAATTTGAGGTTGTCAGTCCCTCAGCCTGGAGAAGTTCAGTTCCATACACAGCTCTCTCTCTCTTCCCGTTTTTTCTCCAAGTCTGTCCCACGATCGCCTTAGCTGCTGGGTCAAGCCCTGGCTCTATTTCTACGACTAAGAACACTCCTCTCCAGCGCTATTCTTCATCTGTCCCGTCTTCCCCGCTCATCCCATTGGGATCTTACCTGCACTTGCTTGCTTGCTTACCTATGCTTCAAAATCTCTACAACCACGGTGTTGTAAACACCACCTCCATGGCTGATGGACTGATTACCTCATCTTTTGTATATAGTTCTTCTGTTTTCTAATTATGTCCAAGAATTTGTATTGATAAAGCCACTGGATGGCGAAACGTTTACAATAAAGATAACCAGATGTTGCACAAGTGTCTTAACTTTCATCAAGGTGTGCATACACCATGCAGTACAGAACCTTGGAGGGAGCACCATCGGGGAGTAGAGAGAGTTGCTGGGCGATGGTGCCTGTAGATAGGCGTGTAGTCTTGGTGGTGTCGGTTTGTGGTTTAGTTATTGCAGCGTATGTTGGTGAATTGGAGGTGCTCTTCAGAACTTGCGTTTTCTTCAATATTTCTTTCTGAGTGGGCACTTAGCTGCAAGGGTATGATGATTACCCTTGCAGTTAAGACATGTTGGTGCTGTAGTAATGGTGCAGGATCTGAAATCGTGTCCATCATTCCCACATTTTGAACAAAACTTCTTATTCTTGATGGGGCAGTCCTTGGTGGTGTGTTTATAGGAGTAGCAGGTCCAGCAGTGAGAGATGTGTGTGAAACGTTCTTGTTCTATATGACTTGGATGAATGTGGTAATGAGATGGCCAGACCGTCAGAGAGAGCTTGGGCAACCATGGAGACGTCTGAGAATGTAATCTTCAGCATAGATGAGGCGTTAGGGATCTTGGAGATGCTGTCTACCGAGGCCCAGGTGTTTTGTTCCTCAATAGATGTCTTCAGTGCTTCAGTAGAGAGACAGGTGACGATATTGTCCAGTCTCTTCACAAAAACCGAACGTTTCGACTTCAAGAATGGAGACGGGGATAGAGTGAATTGTTGTGTTTGTAGGGTCCTGATTGAAGAGTCGTCCATTAGTTTTGATGCAAACGACAATGAAGGAGTCCTTCAGAGAGTGGATTGCCGTAAATTTGACCTGCAGGCAGGTCCTAAAGACGGTAGCTAAAGCTAACTTCGAGGAGTCATTTATTGCACAATTCACAGGCTTGATTTTCACACGATGCGACAGCATTGTGAAAAGGATGTGACGTTTGTAGAATATAAATAAGTGTCTCAATCTTCATAAATTTCCCACCCGGCGGGGTCGAAGGGAGGCTTCTTGAGTGTAGAGCAACTGTGTGATCGGCCAGAGCACGACGGACCAGGAGTAGTAGTGGTAGTGGTAGTAGCGGTAGTAGTAGTAGTAGTAGTGGTGGTAGTGGGGAACTAAGGAGGAGGAGGAGCCAGTCAAATATAAAGAAAGGGGAGCACTCCAAGGGAGCTAGGTGCCCACAGAGGGAGAGCAAGTGCACAGAGGTGGGAGAAAGGGGAATTGATGAAAAAATAATGAAGAAACAGAAACACACGACAGAAGAAAGAAAGATAAAAAAAAAGGAAAGAGGAAAGGGGAAGAGGGAGAAGAAGAAAAATGAGGAATCAGGTTAAGTCACGGGTGTTCTGAAGTTTGGAGCATTTTACAATGTAGTGGGAGAGGAAGGCATCTAGAGAGACGAAGCCAGGACTACGATTCATACAAGGAAAGTTGTGTATTAGAGAGGATTCAACAAGACGGCGACTGTTATACTGTATTATACTGCGTATGTTTTTATATTTCCATTGTCGGTATTTTATACCATTTATTTCCAGGCAAGAACCTTGGGTAGCTTTAAATATAGGTTGGACAGGTACATCTGTGAGTGTGGATGGGCTTGAGTCAGACCTGCCTAGCCTTTACCAGTAGACCAACTGCAGTGTTCATTCTTATATTCTCAAGTTTTTGTGCTGGGTAAAAGGACACAAGTGCAACTAATGCGACGTATTATTGTGGCAACGTTTCGCTCTCCAGGAGCTTTGTCACATTAGCTGCACTTGTGTCCTTTTACCTAACATATTGTCGGTAATTCTACCATCATGTTTTTATGTTTTGTTGTGTGTGTGTGTGTGTGTGTGTGTGTGTGTGTGTGTGTGTGTGTGTGTGTGTGTGTGTGTGTTTGTTTGTTTGCAGGTTCCTGTCGAAACAAGCGGCGGGGCACGGGGTTCACCGTGGGCTGCCTACCACCAGTGAACCCTCCAGGAAACATGCCCATTTTAATGACCTCTGGGTCAGAATAGATCCACAGCCTCCAGAGTAAGTTCTCTTTAAGGTTTTGTAAACACGTGACCTGTAGGTCAACATAGACCCTCAGGCCCCAGAGTAATGTAGATAAATGGTTCAGAGAACCGACGGGTTGATAAATTAGACACATGTGCAACATTTGTCCATCAGTCTTTTCAAGATAGATGGACTGATTACATCGACTCCAGACTGAGGGACTGATTACCTCAAACTCCTGATCTTCACCATTCTCCTCTGTATGTCCTAATGAAGCCACTGTGTGGCGAAACGTTTCCTCAATAAAGATACTCAAGTGTTGCACATGTGTCTAATTTTTCCCCAGGGTAAGTTCTCTCAAGTGATTTATAAAGAAGTGGTATATGTGGCTTTCTTCCTCTACCACCATTAAATATTACCTGTGAGTAAGGTAAGTAACACATCTTTGTTTCATAGCATTTTAAAAAAAGCTTTACTGTTCACAGATATATTGTTCTCTGGAAGTGTTTCCCAAGCATTAGTAGAGACTCATTTAAGGTCATATTCACTCTGTTATTTGCATCAGTGACACCTCAGACTAATTTATTAAATCTGAATATAATATCAATACTGTTATAAAACTTGGTAATTGATACCGACATATTGGTTTAAAAAGACACTAGAACAAACATTAATACATAGAAAACGTTTCGGTCCTGGGACCTTCACCACTCCTAACAGTTTTAAAATAACAGTATGTGCAAGACAGATATACAATACCGACAAGATGAAAGTTGAGACACATGTGCAACATCTGGTTATCTTTATTGTAAACGTTTCGCCATCCAGTGACTTTATCAATACAAATTCTAGGACATAATTAGAAAACAGAAGAACTATATACAAAAGATGAGGTAATCAGTCCCTCAGCCATGGAGGTGGTGTTTACAGCTATATTATATTTTATATAATATAATATATATATATATATATATATAATATATATATATAAAAAAATATA
>NC_069490.1:19207818-19229527 GCF_026875155.1 Cherax quadricarinatus | reverse complement strand
GGGGCCAAAGTGATAACAAACTTGAGACACGACATGGCTACTGACCTCTCCTTGACGAAGACATTCGCAGACCCGCAAACCAACACAACCTCTTCTACTCCTTGCATGATCCTGCTCCTAACCCTATTTACAAATAACCTTGGATTCGCTGACAGGTACCATTCTCTGACCCACGTTCGCCTTAGCTTTTGAGTTAAGACGTGACTCAGTTCTACACTCCTCTCTAGCGCTAAACGTCGCATGTCCCTTCCTCCCCGCTCACCCCACAGGAGTCTCAACAGAAGAGGCTGAATTTCTCTTCTCAATATCTGTCCCACGATCGCCTTCGCTGCTGGGTTAAGCCCTGGCTCTATTTCTACAACTAAGAACACGCCTCTCCAGCACTATTCTTCGTCTGTCCCGTCTTCCCCGCTCATCCCATTTGGGATCTTGCCTGAACTTTCGTTCGTTCGTTCGTCTGTACTTCAGATTCACCAAGATTACGGTGGTGAACGCCATCATCCAGGCTGAGAGACTGACATTTATTTACACCAATAATTTTATTGCTCAACAAGATTGGTCGTGATAGTGAAAAATGCATCTTATTGCGAAGCTGAGACAAACATTACATTCTGTAATTCAGTCACAGGAGGTCCTTGACAGCGCTCGGGAAGGATTGCGGGTTTAAGGAATTGGAGCCACCCTCCCTTTCGTTAGATCGAATTTACATCTCGCTTCCCAACGTGTTGTGACCCCTACGAATTTAGCGCTCTCCCCATAAAATAGTATAGAAAATATGCTTCACCATTAATAATAACGCAAGGCAGTTATTATTATACCGTTTCTTTCAACACGGGTTCCATATTAGGAAGAGGGGACCTGTTACACAAAGTATAACCAGACTACACTAAGGGGTGTATTTCTCTCAGCGTTTACTGTATATGCTGAGCTTACTTTAACCTATATTTTAGGGATTTATCATATACTTGTCTGGTAGTGAAAAGGTTACCATGCAGCCTTAATGACCTAGTATAGCCGATTGGCATTGAACCCTATTAACTAACCATAAAATAGCAGTTTCAGCGGGACATGAAACTGAAGTACACCGCCGAGTAGCCCAACCATATCATACCATAGTTTATCCAGGGCACCAAAGTGAATCACAAGCACACTGCCGAGTAGCCTAATCGTATCGTATCTTATAGTTTCTCCGGATTTCCAAAGTGAATCTGTCGAGTAACCTATCAAACTGACAATCATGGGAGAAATGAGTCAAAACAAACAAAACGAACTACCCAAACAATACTACTTGAAATGCAGAAAACTTCATTCATTTTAATGCCCCATAGAGTTATAACCCAGGATAAACCCAGGAAAGTATGACTTCCGTTGAATCCTAGGCCTCTTCCCAGGATGCGATCCACAACAGACGAATAACGCCTTGATATCTGTTTGCTGGTAATTAACTTGGGTATCAGGTGTAAAGAAGTTTGTAGATGAATGGTTCAGAGAACCGACATGTTGATAAATTAGACACATGTGCAACTCTTGGGTATCTTTATTGAGGAACGTTTCGCCACACAGTGGCTTCATCAGTCATACGTAGGAGAAACTTGAAGAACAGGAGGAGAATGAGGTAATCATTTCCTAAAACCTTGAGTCGATGTGTTCAGTCCTCAATTCTTCCACATTGAACAAATGTGACACCCCCTATGACTGCTGCACCTTCCTGCCATACGGTTTAAAAGCTGCTTCTCCGCTCACATGCCGTATTCTACTCAAGATTGATGGATGAACACATCGACTCAAGGTTGAGGGACTGATTACCTCATTCCCCTCCTGTTCAAGTTTCTCCTACGTATGGACTGATGAAGCCACTGTGTGGCGAAACGTTTCCTAAATAAAGATACCCAAGAGTTGCATTTGTAAAGAAGTTCATCACATGTATTTCCCAGCCCGGGAGGGAAGGGATGTCGAGCATTGATCGTTTTAAAAACGCCTAAATTTGTACTACCCGAAATGACGTAAAATTAGGGGATATGATTGACGTGTGCAAATGGAAAACAAGAATAAGGGGGATATAAATAACATGTTGAAAGTATCTAAAAAGGACTCGCAACAGTGGCTGCAAGTTGGGCATATCTAGATTTAGAAATAATATTGGGTAAGTACGAACTCCTGGGAAGCGTTACTGAGGTGAGAGCTTTGAGCATTTCAAATATATGGCGGTCAGGTGTGGTTAGGTTCGAGTTGGACCTGCCTAGCATGTGCCAATAGGCTTATTTTCCCAAGTTTAATGGCCCTCTAACTTGTAAGTCCTTCCACTGGCCTAATGAATAACACTGTCCAGCCATTAGAAGAACCTTCAAGAATTCTGTGCTTACTGATAGGAAGGTTAGCATTTGAATTACAAATACACAGATAACCCGATCCGACATGGACCATTTACAGTCACACTAACAGAAAGGAGAGGAGAGAGTATATATAGGCCAGAAGACAGGGACGAGACAAGAGAGGTAGTAGAGGAAGACGAGTAGTGGTAGCATGGGCAAATCAGTCTGCGGTATCCTTAAAATATTTTTATATTTCAACCTTTATTTCACTGTGCTGTTATATTCGAAAACAAGCGCCAAACCTGTATGCTCGTGTAACTAGTGTGTAGGGATATGGAACGGCAAAGCTACTATGTACCTCACTGGGAAAGTGGGGAGAATGGATCTTCAACTTCCTAACAAATCGAACACAAAGAGTAGTGGTCAACAGAGTTAAATCGGAGGCTGCTATAGTGAAGAGCTCTGTTCCACAAGGCACAGTACTCGCCCCCATGTTATTCCTCATATCAGACATAGACAGAGATATACACCACAGCACCGTATCATCCTTTGCGGATGATACTAGAATCTGCATGAGGCTGTCATCTGCTGAGGACGCGGTTAACCTCCAAAAAGATATAAACAAAGTTTTCCAGTGGGCAACGGAAAACGATATGATCAATGAGGACAAATTCCAACTACTCCGTTATGGGAAAACTGGAGGAGATAATAACTAGAACATTTTATACTACAAACTCGGGCCATACAATAGAGCGGAAAAAAATAATGTAAGGGACCTGGGAGTAGTGATGTCTGAGGATCTCACTTTCAAGGATCACAACAGTGCCACGATCACAAGTGCAAAGAAAATGATAGGATGGATAATGAGAACGTTCAAAACGAGAGATGCCAAGCCAATGATGATCCTTTTCAAATCACTTGTTCTCTCTAGGCTGGAATATTGCTGTACACTAACATCTCCATTCAAAGCAGGTGAAATTGCAGATCTAGAGAGTGTACAGAGATCCTTTACTGCACGTATAAGTTCTGTCAAGCACCTTAACTACTGGGAATGCTTGGAAGCACTTGACTTGTACTCGTTGGAACGCAGGAGAGAGAGATATGTCATAATCTACACTTGGAAAATCCTGGAAGGAATGGTCAGATCACTGACAGTGATAAGGATATGTGTGAAATTCTAAATACCTACTTCCTCTCAGTTTTCACCCAGGAAAATACTAGCGATATTCCTGAAATAATAGATTACGTATAACAGGATGATAATCAACTATGTATGATTGCGGTAACTAGTGACATGGTCCACAGACAAATAGAGAAACTAAAACCTAACAAATTCCCAGGTCCTGATGAACTGTTTGCAAGGGTGTTAAAGGAATGTAAAGAGGAACTTAGCATACCTTTGGCTGCTCTTTTTAATATATCACTACAAACTGGCATAGTGCCTGATAAGTGGAAAATGGCAAATGTAATACCTATTTACAAGGCAGGTGACAGGTCCTTGGCTTCGAACTATAGACCAGTAAGCCTTACCTCCATGGTGGGAAAATTTATGGAATCAATAATTGCCGAAGCAATTCGTAGCCATCTTGACAGGCACAGATTGATTAATGATTCTCAACAGTTTTACAAAGGGGCGTTCCTGTCTTACGAATTTACTAACTTTTTTCACTAAGGTGTTTGAGGAGGTAGATCATGGTAATAAGAACATAAGAACGAAGGAACACTGCAGAAGGCCTACTGGCCCATGCGAGGCAGGTCCAAGTCTCCTACCGGCTTAAGCCAATGCACCCAACCTAGTCAGGTCAGGTCACATTGACTTAAGGGAGGAACACGGCAACCGACCTGGTAGCACAAGCTATCAGGTCTAACTCACACCCACCCACATCTACTCATGTATTTATCCAACCTATTTTTAAAGCTACACAACGTTCTGGCCTCTATAACGGTACTTGGGAGTTTGTTCCACTCATCCACAACTCTATTACCAAACCAGTACTTTCTATATCCTTCCTGAATCTGATTTTTCCAACTTAAAACCATTGCTGCGAGTCCTGTCTAGGCTAGATATTTTCAGCACACTATTTACATCCCCTTTATTTATTCCTGTCTTCCATTTATACACCTCAATCATATCCCCCTAATTCTACGTCTTTCTAGAGAGTGCAGATTCAGGGCCCTTAGTCTATCCTCATTAGGGAGGTTTCTGATACATGGGATCAACTTTGTCATCCTCCTTTGTACATTTTCCAGAGAATTTATATCCATTCTGTAATACGGTGACCAAAACTGTGCAGCATAATCTAAATGAGGCCTAACCAAGGATGTATAGAGTTGAAGAACAACCTGAGGACTCCTATTATTTATGCTTCTTGATATGAAGCCAAGGATTCTATTAGCTTTATTGCGAACACTATGCACTGTTGTCTTGGTTTCAGATTACTGCTAACCAGAACTCCTAAATCTTTTTCGCAATCCGTAATATTAAGATCTACATTATTTAGTTTATATGTGGCATGGTTATTGTCCTGTCCAACATTTAGAACTTTGCATTTGTCTATATTAAACTGCATCTGCCACTTCTCCGACCACTGCATCAGTCTATTCAAATCTTCCTGGAGTGCTCTAATGTCCTCGTCAGAATGAATTCGACGGCCTATTTTGGTGTCATCGGCAAACTTGCCGATGTCGCTCTTTATGCCCTCATCTATGTCGTTTATGTAGATTGTGAACAGCAGGGGCCCAACACTGACCCTGTGGAACACCGCTCGTGACACTTCCCCACTCTGATTTCTCCCCATTTATGCAAACTCTCTGCTGCCTATTTGTCAACCATGCCTCTATCCAGGAAAAAATTTCTCCTCCTATTCCATGTGCTTTAATTTCTCTCAATAGTCTCTGATGTGGGACCCTGTCAAAAGCCTTACTGAAGTCCATATACACAATATCATATTCATTACCATGATCTACCTCCTCAAATACCTTAGTGAAAAAAGTTAATAAATTCGTAAGGCAGGAACGCCCCTTTGTAAAACCATGCTGAGATTCGTTGATTAATTTATGCTTTTCAAGGTGGCTACGAACTGCCTCGGCAATTATTGATTCCATAAATTTTCCCACTATGGAGGTTAGGCTTATTGGTCTATAGTTCGAAGCTAAGGACCTGTCACCTGTTTTGAAAATAGGTATCACATTTGCCATTTGCCTGGTCGTGGACCGGGCCGCGGGGGCGTTGATCCCCGGAATAACCTCCAGGTAACCTCCAGGTATCTGGCACCATGCCAGTTTGTAGTGATATGTTGAAAAGATTAGCCAAAGGTGTGCTAAGCTCCTCTTTACATTCCTTTTTACATTGAATATGATATTTATATGGACTTCAGTAAGGCTTTCGATAGAGTTCCACACCAGAGACTATTGAGGAAACTTAGGGCACACAGAATAGGAGGAAAATTTTTTTCCTGGTAGAGGCATGGCTGACAAATAGACAGCAGAGAGTTTGCATAAATGGGGGCACGTCACAAGTGGTGTTCCTCAGGGGTCAGTGTTGGGCCCGTTGTAAACAATTTACATAAACGACATAGATGAGGGAATAAATAGCGACATAAGCAAATTTGCTGATGACACCAAAATAGGCCCTCCAATTCATTCTAATGAGGACATTAGAGCACTCCAGGATGATTTGAATAGACTGACGCAATGATCGGAGAAGTGGCAGATGCAGTTTAATATTGACCAATGCAAAGTTCTAAATGTTGGACAGTTAAATAACCATGCCACAATAAAACTAAATAATGTAGATCTTAATACTACCGATTACGAAAAGGATTTAGGAGTTCTGGTTAGCAGTAACCTAAAACCAAGACAACAGTGCATTAGTGTTCGCAATAAAGCTAACAGAATTCTTGGCTTCATATCTAGAAGTATAAATAATAGAAGTCCTCAGGTTGTTCTTCAACTCTATATATCCTTTGTTAGGCCTCATTTAGACTATGCTGCTCAGTTCTGGTCACCGTATTACAGAATGGATATAAATGCTCTGGAAAACGTACAAAGGAGGATGACAAAGATGATCCCATGTATCAGAAATCTTCCCTATGAGGATAGACTGAAGGCCCTGAATCTGCACTCTCTCGAAAGGCGTAGAATTAGGGGGGATATGATCAAGGTGTATAAATGGAAAACAGGAATAAATAAAGGGGATGTAAATAGCGTGCTGAAAATTTCCAGCCAAGACAGGACTCGCAGCAATGGTTTCAAGTTGGAAAAATTCAGATTCAGGAGGATATAGGAAAGTACTGGTTTGGTAATAGAGTTGTGGATGAGTGGAACAAGCTCCCAAGTAGAGTTATTGAGGCTAAAACGTTGTGTAGTTTTAAAAATGGGTTAGATAAATACATGAGTGGGTGTGGGTGGGTGTGAGTTGGACCCAACTAGCTTGTGCTGCTGGGTCTGGTACAGTGCTCCATCCTTGAGTAGCCTCTGGTGTGGAACTCTATCGAAAGCCTTACTGAAGCCCCATATACAAAATATATTCACTACCATGATCTACCTCCTCAAACACCTTAGTGAAAAAAGTTAGTAAATTCGTAAGACAGGAAGCCCCTTTTGTAAAACTGTGTTGAGATTCATTAATCAATCTGTGCCTATCAAGATGGCTACGAATTGCTTCGGCAATTATTGATAACATAAATTTTCCCACTGTGGAGGTAAGGCTTATTGGTCTATAGTTCGAAGCCAAGGACCTGTCACCTGCCTTGTAAATAGGTATTGCATTTGCCATTTTCCACTTATCAGGCACTATGCCAGTTTGTAGCAGAGATATGCTAAGTTCCTCTTTACATTCCTTTAACACCCTTGCAAACAGTTCATCAGGACCTGGGGATTTGTTAGGTTTTAGTTTCTCTATTTGTCTGAGGACCATGTCACTAGTTACCGCAATGTGTAAGCCTGCAGCTCGACTGATGGTAGCAACTGCCTGATTTATCATGTATTTATTTTAACCAGGGTAAAACGGTAAACCCGTAGGGGTCATTTAGCGCCCGGGGAATGAGTAGCAATCAGGTTTGATCCAAGGAAAAGGGGGGACCTAATTTCCTTGGAGAGAGACTCTCCGGCTTCAGGTATGAAGCTGCTTGAGCAAGGATAGCATGTCAGCCTCTCATCTGGCACACTTGTTCCATGATGGGGAAAGGGTCCCTCCTGTTTCTGGGAAAACGCCAAACCCATATCGGTTGCAAAGCTCCTGGGGAACGCAAGACATTGATTCGATACAAGGGATTATTAACCCTTCACCGGCATAAAGGATTATTCTAATCAAGGGGGGTTGTTATAATCAAGGGGGATCGGCATAAAGGAGCATCCCATTACAATCATTTGGTACACTCAACCCACATGGGTCATTGCCTGAAAAATGGGAGGTTCAAGTTTGATCCAAGGGGAGAGCAGGTGCATTTAAATCAAGAGCCGTTTAATACTGATGGTATACATACTGAAAAGTTGACGAATAAAACACTTGCAACACTTGGTTATCGTAATGTTCAAGTTAGGCTTCTTTGTCTGGACTGATCGCGTCAGTATTATATCATATAAAGCGCTAAACTGACAAGGGTCAATCGTGAAAGTATTACTGCTTCCAGTGCTGAATCCGACTGAAGCCTCTTGTGCAGGCATAGCGTTTCAGCCGTGATTATTATCAAAACTAAGCGCTGAACCACCGAGATGATATAGAGCCGAGTTTCAGCAGTGAAAATACCCAACTGTTAACATTCAACTGTGACAGGCAATAAAAAAAAAAAAAAAATGTCAAATGAAACGAAGTGAATTATGAAGTTATTTATTAACGTAGAAAAATAAAGTGCTTTGTATTCTCCTAGGAATGTAATTAATGGTAATATATAGTGAGCACGTGTAAAATAGTAGTGGTAGTACTCAGTTACGAATTGTATTACACTAAAGATATGATAATGCATGAAACTATAATTTTTTTTGTAAAATTAGCAGGAAATACAAATAGAAGGTTGCTTGAAATATGAATAGGTTTTGTCATGGAGCTAAATTCATTATTATCAGTGTAGGATGCATGTTAGGTGTTGCAAACTAGTTTTTTGGGGTATTTGGCATAGACACCACTAATCAGCCTGGAAGGAAATTTGTCTATGGGCATCACTTGTAATAGGCAAAGTTGTTTCTCGAACTCTTGAAAAAACGCATCATAAAGCTCCATGCCCGCAGCTACAGGCATCCTTTTAGTGAACAAGAAGGTCCACATAAAATGTAAGAGTCCATGCATTTTGGAAGCCAGGTAGGGAAAGCGGAATGCCAACGCTAATCCATGCGAAGTCATTCCTCTTATGATGTCAATGCGTTTGACTAGAGTGCAAAACTCCTTCGGTGGCGAGTCCTGAAGACTGATGGGATATGGCTCTGCTCCGATTTCTGACCACAGGCATTCACATGGTATCCATGACCGTTCATAAGCGCCTCGCCATACAATATGTGTACCATTGGGACGAATAATCCACAAGATAGTCTCTCTCTTAAATACAAGGCAACGTCTTTGGAGCCTGAATATCATCATGTGAATATCGTCGTCCTTCATCATAGGATGAAGTCCTAGTATGGCCGCAGCGACAAGGTTGATAGATAGTTTACCATCCTTCCGTCAAAATAAATGCCTCTTTAAAACGTGACACCATACAGTCAAACGTCGCTCGAGGAGTGTTTCTCCAAAACTGGGCGAGGAGTGGCGCAAGTGTCTCCATCCATGATGGGAAATGTTTGGAGTCTACGGTCGGAACAGTTTAAAAGATAGGTCTGCCACTGCCACAGACTCACTGTCTAAAGTGTTTTCAGCTTCAGAGGAACGTAGCATATTGCTTTCTTGTTCCATACTACAGTGTGTAGAATTGAAGTCTGTAACCTCAGTTACAATGTCTTGTGCTTTTGGGAAGGGATGCAAGAAACTGCTGTTTGTCGTGATGTCCAACACTTCTGGAGAAATTGTACCACTGCTCAAACACATCGACTC
The DNA here is from genome assembly GCF_026875155.1 of Cherax quadricarinatus. Classification (NCBI taxonomy): domain Eukaryota; kingdom Metazoa; phylum Arthropoda; class Malacostraca; order Decapoda; family Parastacidae; genus Cherax; species Cherax quadricarinatus. Next base: position 19,220,191 of record NC_069490.1, on the reverse strand, counting down.
CACGCTGAGACGATCGTTCTCTAAGTCTTCGTGTTCAATAAATTCTTTGTCGTTCTCCATGGCCTGGTGTTGGAGGGTGGGGAAAATAGTCAGTTGCAGTTATTTAAGCAAGCCTACAATATATATATATATATATATATATATATATATATATAATATATATATATATATATATATATAAAAATATATTAGATGCATATAAAAAGAACAAAAACCACTAGGGTATTAGATGCAAAAAAAATATATTCCACTGACGTACAATTATTACATGGATAGGAGACGCTTAAAACCGTTAGGGTCGTACAGCGCCTGGGAATAGGAGGAAAACCGCCCCGTTCCAAGGGAGTCAGGTCACATCCTTGGATAAAGGTTCTGACAGGCCTGGAGGAACCTCCCCTTTTGGGACACTGGTGTTAAGATATTGGTAGTTCACAGGCTACCCAGTTTGATGTGCTCGACCCCCACGTTGAGCTCTCGATCCAGGAATTTTCTTTTTTTGGGTACCCGTGATCAAGTATTTTTACCTCCCATTTGCCAGGCAGTGTGTGACCGGTACAGGCTTAAGCTTCCCATAAATAAATTTAAAAAAATACTACTTACTCATGAACACCCGCGCACACCCACCACCTCTGCTGGTCTGTCCATACTGACGCTGGTTGCATGTGGTCAGCATACTCTTGCACCTTTCCCTATATATCCAAATTATATATTTTTACCTTCTCTTGCCATTTATCTATCGCCGACAAAGTTTGGTATTGCATCGACGACTTTGGAAAATACTTTTAAATATTTTACAAGTTTTCGAAGCGATTTCACGATTATAAAAAAATATTTACGCTTTGCCCTGTACTCTAAATGTTACAGTTGTTTATAATGTTTATTCTTTGGATATACAAGGAAATGTATAAAACATAATTTGGACAAAAAGGCTAAACAAATATTCATAACATCCATATCCTTATATTAAAGATTACACATGGGGCTAGTTTCGTACGAGTCATATACTCGTGATGTAATATTAGTTATGTAAATAATTGATGTAATATTATGTGTATGTAATATTATAAATAAATTTTATTATATATAATAATATATAATTTATTAAAATATAATGTCGGCCGAATAGGCAGAATTGCGATCTTGGCTTAAATAGAAACGTTAATCTTTCCATAGGTCAAGTGAAATTTGTGTAGCAATAATTTCGCCAAACATTTGAACCAACGAAAAAAATATTTTCACTGTGTTTGCTTAGTTTTAAATTATTGTAAACAAATATAAAATTAATTTAGTTGGGTTAGGCTAAAATAAATTGCTCTTGTTATAACAAGTTAGGTAAGTTTTTAAAAAACCATACCCGGCCGGGATTGAACCCGGGGTCAGAGTGTCTCAAAAACTCCAGCCCGCCCGCGTTAGCCACTACCAGCTAGACAATAAGATTCGCCAACTAGGTATATTTCTAAACCATAGAAGGGTTTAGCACAGAAACCACTTGCCCCACAATGCAGTTTTTACACGATCTCTAGCTACGTGGCCGTGACGAAACTCGGCCAAGTCCTTCATTTCCCGTCAACATGACTACGAAATCGTAATGACAGTTGCAAACAAAACATACCCAGCGGATTAACCTGTCAGAGTGTTCAAAACTCCAGCCCGTCGCTTAAGCCACTAGACCACAAACCTTTACCCGGCGGGGATGGTTTGTTTGCAATCGTGTCATTACAAATTCGTGAGTCAAGTTTTCTAAGATTCTTTGGTGGCAAAATTAAAATTTTTTACATTAATATTAATGAAAAAAATATATCTTTAAACTTTATAAGGAAAATTTTAGAAGGACTTAATTTTAAATGAGTTCTTGCTAACTGAATTTTACATATTCGGCACGACATTATATATATATATAGTGCCGAATACGTAAATCTGGTCAATTAGCAAGAACTCGTTTAAATTTAAGTCCTTTCTAAAATTTTCTCTTATCGTTTGAAAGATATTTTTTTTTTTCAATGTTAAGTGAAAATTTTTAATTTTGCACCAAAAGAATCTTAGAAAACTTACCTAACCTTATTATAACAAGAACAATTTATTTTAGCCAAACCCCAACTATATATAATTTAGATTTGTTTACAATAATTTAATACTAACAGAATGATTTTGGGCGAAATTTTTGCCTACACAAATTTTCGCTTGTCCTATGGCAAGATGGTTTCGTTGCTATTTAACCAAGATCGCAAGTTCTGCCTATTCGGCACGATATATATTATAATAATACAATAATAATATAAAATATATATTTAAAATTTAAAAAATTTTATTTATTCGCAAGGAATTCGCTAGAGCAGGCGAAATATACACAAACACGATCTCTGGCTGAAGGGACTCGAACCTACCAACATTTGGAACAAGGTACCCCAAGTGCTTTAAGCAATCTACCCACACTGGACCAATACCTTGGAGTCCAGCTTGCGCTAGACTTAGATCCAAGGCAGCCAGCTTTCAGGGAGAAGGCTTACAGCTTTTCATCTCATCCCCTGCATGCACAGCCTTTACTAGAGATATTAACAATCCCCAAGGAATTCCAAGAGCAGGCGTGCATGCAGGGGATGAGATAAAAGCTGTAAGCCTTCTCCCTGAAAGCTGGCTGCCTTGGATCAAGTCTACCGCAAGCTGGACTCCAAGGGTATTGGTCCAATGTGGGTAAGATTGGTAAAGCACTGCGTACCTTGTTCCAAGGAAAAGTAGGTTGAGTCTCCTTCAGCCTGAGATCAGTGTTTATATATATATAAAATATAATATATTTTATTTTATATAAAATATATAAATATATAATAAATATATATAAAATTATATGATTCGTGCCGAATATGTAAAACTGGTCAATTAGCAAGAACTCATTTAAAATTAAGTCCTTTCAAAAAATTTTTCTCTTATACGTTTAAAGAATATTTTTTTTTCATTAATGTTAATGTAAAAAATTTTTAATTTTGCACCAAAAGAATCTTAGAAAACTTACCTAACCTTATTATAGCAAGAACAATTTATTTAGCCTAACCCAACTATATATATTTTAGATTTGTTTAAAATTAATTTTAAATTTACTAAACAAACACAGTGAAATATATTTTTTTCGTTAGGTTCAGAAGGATTTTGGCGAAATTATTGCATACACAAATTTTCACTTTGTCTAATGGCAAGATGAGCGTTGCTATTTAAGCCAAGATCGCAAGTTCTGCCTATTCGGCACGACTTTATATATTATAATATAAAATATAATATAAAAAAATATATATATATATTATATTTTTATATATATTTTATATATATATATATAATATATATATATATATATATAATTATATAATGTGTGTGTGTGTATGTAACCAATATATATTGGTTACGTTAAATAAGTTAAAAACTTAGCGGGACTAGGCTAAAACAGCATATGTTGTTCAATCATTGATGCCTACGACAATAACAGTGACAAGAGAATATCGATTTCCCACGATTTTTGTTAAGCAACCTTATAAGATTATTCTGTATTTTAGAATAGAAAGTTCAGTATGCTTTCATAAGGTAAACAAATATTAAAGCCCAAAACGTCTTCAAACTGCAAAAAGTTGTGTGGGGTAGAGCTCATAACTCTACCCCATATGTTTTCAAAAGTGACAAGTCCAGTTCTTAAGATCAAGACCCCCGTCCTCACAGGATTCAAGGTACTGATATTAAAGGAAATGGTTTATATGAAATGAAATCTTAAATATTAAAAAGTTGTAATGAGTTAATGGGGTTTAAGGCCTGTTGGCTACAAGACTAATGAACGAGAAATCCATTATCTTAAGGAGAGTGAAGGCCTTACGCTATGGCTTTCTCAGCTCCGCCTTCAGGGAAATCTTTCTCGTTTTTCCCTGTTCTCGAGTAGCTCGGAGACGTCCAACCTTGACGGTCCTCCCACCTACCAGCTCCTCTGCTACCATGTCTTCTGGGGTCACCCCCGTTTCTAATTCTTTTGCAGTTTTATCCTGAGACTCCTACCTCTGTGCCTCTTCCTGCTGCTTCTACTTCATTTCACTCGCTAGTTTCTCAGTCTACGAGATCACGCAAGCCTACACCCTCTTCATGTCTATCCCCTGTGAAGTTGAATCTACCTTCTACCTCGGTGACTAGTTCTCACCCCGTTTCTAACACGAAAGTGCAGGTTCACCCCCCTCATATAGTCCCCTCTTCTCCTGTTCGTCCCCCTTCCCCCGTCTTCTTCCCTAGTTACCTTCCCCAATCTCCCTCCCTCCCCCTGTTCCACTGCAGGACTCTTCTGCCCCCACCAGTGCATCTTTCCAGGCTCATACTCCCCGCCCTTCTCAGACCTCTTTGGTTGCCTCCGTAGTTACCCCAGTCTCTACTTGCTCTACCTCACCTGTCTCTGAAATCATCGTGTTGGCATCTTCCTTATCTGCTGAGACACTTGACGGCTATCTCCAAACTATACTGCGGAGACGAAAACCCCAATGAACACCGATGTACTTATTTCCCTAACCGTTCTTTTTCACAAGGTCCTAGATGCACTAGAAGACAAAAAGAATGCAGATGTAATATATACAGACTTTGCAAAAGCCTTCGACAAGTGTGACTATGGCTAATAGCGCAAAAATGCGTGTTTATAGGAAATAACAGGAAAATTTGGGTAGATGGATCTATAATTTCCTCACAAACAGAACACAAAGAGTAGTAGTCAACAGAGTAAAGTCCGAGGCGGTTATGGTGAAAAACTCTGTTCCACAAGGTACATACTCGCTCCCATCTTGTTTCTCATCCTCATATCTGAACTAGACAAGGATGTCAGCCACAGCACCGTGTCTTCCTTTGCAGATGAAAACCCCAATCTGCATGACAGTGTCTTCCTTTGCAGATGACAAACCCCAATCTGCATGACAGTGTCTTCCATGCAGACACTGCAAGGCTCCAGGCGAACATCAACCAAATCTTTCAATGGACTGCAGAAAACAATATGAAGTTCAACGATGAGAAATTTCCCAAATTTCTCCGATATGGTAAACACAGGAAATTAAATCTTCATCAGAGTACAAAACAAATTCCAGCCACAAAATAGAACGAAAAACCAACGTCAAAAACCTGGGAGTGATCATGTCGGAGAATCTCACCTTCAAAGACCAAAACCATTGTATCAATCACAGCGCTAGAAAAATGACTAGGGGTGCCAAGCCCATGATGACACTCTTCAGGTCCCTTGTTCTATCTCGGCTGGAATATTGCTGCACACTAACAGCACCTTTCAAAGCAGGTGAAATTGCTGACCTAGAAAATGTACAGAAACCTTCATGGCAGACATAACGGAGATAAAACACCTCAATTACTGGGAGCGCTTGAGGTTCCTAAACCTGTATTCCCTGGAACGCAGGTGGAGAGATACATGATTATATACACCTGGAAAATCCCAGAGGGACTAGTACCGAACTTGCACACGAAAATCACTGCAATGAAAGCAAAAGACTGGCAGACGATGCAACATCCCCCCAAAAGAAAAGCAGGGGTGTCACTAGCACGTTAAGAAACAATACAATAAGTGCCAGGGGCCTGAGACTGTTCAACTGCCTCCCAGCATACATAAGAGGGAATCACCAATAGACTCCTGGCAGTCTTCAAGCTGGCACTGGACAAGCACCTAAAGTCGGTACCTGACCCGTCGGGCTGTGGCTCGTACGTTGGATTGCGTGCAGCCAGCAGTAACAGCCTGGTTGATCAGGCTCTGATCCACCAGGAGGCCTGGTCACAGACCGGGCCGCGGGGGCATTGACCCCCGGACTCTCTCCAGGTAAACTCCAGGTACAATGGAATATCCCCTGGCCTCAGGGGTAATGGGGAAACTCCAAGTGTTACTCTCCCATTTTCCCCAATATGTGTCGGGTTACAAGAACCCCGAATTCGTTCAGCTGTTATTCGTCCCATTTCGGGCTGTGCACTGTTACATTCTTCTGATTCCTTTCCTGATGAATTATTTAATGAGAGCGCACGTTGGTATACCCTATCAACAAGTTTTTGTTCATTCTCTGCTCTGTTATACTGCAAACTCGTATTTATTTACACAGATTGGTGTACAGTTTGCTCTCTCTATCTTTCCCCCTCCCACGCATTTTGTATCTCTGATGTTCCATTTTTGATCTCTTCTCTACTGTCGCCCATCTTGTTAGGTGATTTTAATGGCTCACCATCATCTGTGGGGAGGGTCCCACTGTGACTTTTTAGTCATCAGTTGGAGAGAATTCTGGCTTCTCATCCCCTTAATGTTTTTAAAAACGGGGGCTCCTACTCATTTTGACTCGCACCCCGTCTCTCTTTGCATTGATTTTTCTATCTGTTCCTCGTCAATTGCACTTGATTACGCTTGGTCTGTTCTCCCGGATTTACAGGACAGTGATCACTTTCCTATTCTTCTTACTTCGACCTTAGTTTTGACTCCGGCATCACATTCTATTCTTCAAGCCTCAGGCAGGCATTCTCAGACATGCATGCCTTGGTGGTCTAATACATGTGCCCATGCAGTGCATTTGAAACATGCCGTATGAGGCCATTATCGATATAATCTGACCTCAGAGCAATTGTCAGATTTTAAGCGGGCAAGGGTAGTTGCTCACCGCATCATGCACAACACAACACTAAATGTACTCATTGGCAAGACTGTGTCTACCATTACCTCACTTCTCCTTTATGTGCAGTTTGGAAGAAGGTACGGAAGTTGTTTTGGCAAGTTTCACTATGGACCCAGTTCCCATTTTGCGAGTTACTGGTGTTGGTGTTGCAGATCCTTGAAGTTTTCCCAGAAATTAGGAATTATCTTGTCTGTGTCTACCAAGGGCTTCACCTTTGTTTCCTCATTTCTTGCATCTAAGTCTGCCAAGGAGCAATTGCCCTTGTTTTTCTCCTCTTTAAAGGAATGGAGCTGTATAACGTACCTTTCATTCTCCTTGAGCTAGAGTCCATGCCCTTTCTGTTTGCCAGCCAACGGCAGCTGGACTGATGATATTCATATCAGTATGCTACAACATTTGCATTCTACGGCCCTTCAGTCCTTTTGTATCTTTTCAGTCTTGTTGGGGCGCGAGGGGTTCTCGCTCAACAATGGAAATCCCGCCATCGACTAGCATTTCACAAACCATTTCACAAACCTTTCCCCTATCGTTCCATTGCTCTGACCAGTGTAGTATGCAAGGTGATGGAACGATTGGTGAACAGACATCTGATTTGGTTCTTTTGGGGACTCACAGTAGTCTTTCCCCTCACAAATATGGCTTTCGCAAGGGCACTCTACTTTTGGACTCCATGCTCCACTTAGATACGTACGTGCGAAATGTCTTTGCTAACAAACACTCTGTCCTTGTTTGTCTTTTTTTTTTTTTTTTATCTTGGAGGTACAACATTTTAGCCCTAGCCCACTCCTTAGGCCTCCACAGTAATCTACCAGCCTTCCTTGCTGCTTTCTTATCTGACAGACATTTTTGGGTCCATGTTCGCACCTTGCTTTCCTCAGGGCTTTGTACAACCGAGGGAGTCCCACAAAGTTGTGTCCTTAGCACTACCTTTTTTTTCTTAGATATAAATGACCTACCTTCCGTTCTTCCATTGCATATTTGGTCATCACTTAATATGGATGACTTCACTATAACTTACTCAGGCACTGACTGTCGCTTGGTAGCAGTCTCCCTTCAGGGTGTGATTGACTGAGTTTCCCATTGGGGCCCCTTCTCATGGCTTTAAATTTTCTAGTATGAAAACCCGTTTCATTTTCCTTCACTAGACGTCCTCTTATCCCAGATATTTCATCGTATTTACACGGATCACGTATTCCAGAATGTGATATGGTCATTTCTTGCTTTCTCTTCAATCGCTGGTTACATGGAAAAACCCCACATTTCTTCTTTTAAGGCAATTGCCATGGTCAACTGAATCTCCTTAAAATTCTCGCACCGTTCATGGGGAGCAGATCCCCCAACTCTCCTCCATTTACATTCCACCCTAGTCTTGTCCAGGCTGGATTTTGGCAACCCAAATCTATTCTGCGGCTTCTCCTACAACTCTTTCTAAGTTAGATCCCCTTCATCACCAAGGTCCCATTTATGCCTTGGTGCTTTTTCGTTTATCCCTTGTTGAAAGCCTCTATGCAGAGGCGAATGTTCCTTACTTAGCTGATCGTCGTTACTTTGTCCGTGTCATGATCTTTGTGTTTCTTCTACGTATAGGTTGGTCTCAGACATTAGTAGAAGTCCATTGTTTGGTGCCCCTGCCCACTCTGACCATTTTCTCTTCATCTTTGCTCACTCTGGTCTTCTCTTCAGTTGCCTGCCTTGTATGTCATTTAGCATCCTGCCTTTCCGTTCCCCATTGAGAAGTTCCAAAAGATTCATGAAAGTCTTTCTCCCCCCCTACCATGCACCCAAAGCTCTCCTGCCTACGGGCTGCTTCCCCCTCTCTTTTTCTCAATCACTTCTGGTCACGTGCTCATGCCATCACTGTTTATACTGATGGTTCTAAATCTTCTGATTCGTTGGGTTTCCCTGACGATGTTGTCGGCTAGTATTTTTACTGCCGAGTTGTATGCCACCCTCATAGGGGGTTCTTTCTTCGTTTTACATATACGTATTTTCTTTTTACATTGTGATCTTTCAGTTTCCCCTTGTGCCTTACAACCCCTTTAAAATTTTTTAAAATTCCCCTTCATCCATTGTCCTTCGACCAAACTAGGGTTTTGTGCCATGGGGCTAGAAAAACAAATACGTTGTTTTTTTTAAACCCCGGGCCCAAGATGATTTTCAGGAAATAAAACAAGCGGATGCTGCTGCGCGGGTAAAGGGGCCCGTCTTGGGAGCCTTTGGGGCAACAACGGTGGTCGGGCAAGCACCTAAAAAAATTGGGCATGTTTTTTAAACCCGCCCCTTTGGGTTTTTGTGGCCATTTTCTTACCACCATTGCCATTCTGGGAAAGGCGGGGCCCTTTCCAAACTCTGCTTTGGGCCCCAATACGCGCCTTACCCATGGTTCTCGGGGAAAACAATGCCCTACCCCCCCTTTCTGTGGGTTTTTGTCAGGCCCCCTTTTTTCGGTTCTTTCATTTTCCTTGTAAATTTTGCCCAGTTTCCCATTGGCTCGCAGTTTATAATTTACCCCCCAACGATGCCGTTTGCCCTACCATTTCTTATTTTATCTTCTCTTCTTGCAAACACCCCTTTGCCTTTGATTTTAAAAATCATTTTTTTAAACTTTTTTTTCCCCAAAGGGTTTTTACTTAAAAAATTTGACAATGCCCTTTTTTCCCTTAAAAACTCTTTTTTTTTCCCCCCCCCTTTTTTACCCCCTTCCCCCCCGTAGGGTTTATTGCCTGGGCATTTTTTTTCTCCCCTGCAGCGCTGTATGCCCTTTTGGGTTTTTAGCACTTTTTTTGATTAAAATAGTAACAATATGCCCCGTTTATGTAAAATTTTTGATCAACACGGGGCCTAACACTGCCCCCCTGTGGAACACTGCTCAAGACACTTTCCCCACTCTTTATTTTCCCCCATTAATGCAAAAATCTGTTAAAACCCATCGTCAACCATGCCTCTATCCAGGAAAAAAATTTTTCCCCTTCCCTGCGCCCCTTTAAAATTTTCCCCAATAGTCTCCCTTGTAGGACTCTTTTCAAAAACCCCTTTCGAAGTCCATATACAAAAAAATAAAATTTATTACCATGATTTACCTTTCCCCAAAAACCTTAATGAAAAAAGTTTTAAAATTTGTAAGGCAGGAATGCCCTTTGTAAAACCTAACAGGATACAAACGCCTCTCAGTGAAAATATCCTGTTAGGGTTAGTACACAAACATTTAATTCGTAATATAAATTTTTTTTTTTTTTTGGTTAGTGGAAAACCCCCAAAATCAGGGGCCCCTGCGTTATCGGCCAAATCGTATTTAGGGCATTTTGGGAAGAAAAATTTTTCTTTCCCAAAATTTTAACCAGGCCTTGCAAATCGGTATTTTTATACCCTCAGCCCGCCCCCCCGCCCGGAAAACCCCGCCAGGGGGAGTCAGCTCCCCGTTCTCTCGGGTTTTTGAGCACTTTCTCTGTGATTATCCAAAAATTTCCCCTTAAAAATCCATTGGGTTTTCCCTTTGTTTTTTTAAGCGTGGTGTGAAATAAGCCCCCAAAAGCGCCCCAAAAAAAAGTGCCCAGTAAAATTCCTTTGGCAAAAAAAATGAGAAAAAACGATGGGAAATTTTAAAAAAAATAATTATTTAAAAATATGAGTGGTGTGGGGGGGTGGGTGGACCTTTCCAGGATTTTAGAAATCCCAAAACAACAATTTACTTTCCTCCTGGCAAAGGAAAAAACAAATCAAAAGGGAAATGATATGGTGAAAAGGGGGAAACATGTTTTTTTAAAAAAAAAGATGACGAAAAAATGGAAGATGTGGAAAGTTGTTGGGGATCAGCAAAAAACAGTTACAGGAATAGTGTTTCAGAGAAAATCTTTGTAAAAAAGGCAAGGCAGTTGCAGCAGATCTAAAAAGGGAAAATGCCTAGAACAGTGCTGTGTTAGTAAATTTTAAGGGCCAGAAGGGTGGTTTGACAGATTAAGAACTATGGCTACAGGTTGTAAGATGGTGAGGCTGCAATACAAACAACTGCGCTGAAAAATTTGTGAGGAATTAAAGGGGTATGTAAGACTAAGAATTCCACCCCCAACAAGTGTTCAGTTGTGATGAAACAGGCCCTTATGGAAGAAAATGCCAAAGGGGGACCACGTACACAGGAAAAAAGGGCATTCTAGGACAAACCTATGAAGGTTTGGCTAACTCTTTGTTCTGTGCAAACGCTGTGGGATTTAAAAGTGAACCTTTACGGGTGTATCATCTGAAAATCCAATGTTCAAGAAAAACAATGCCCATAAAGAAATTGTGTGTGATGTGGAGGCTAACAATAAGGCATAGGTCACAAGGAAAATTTTTTCTGCTGGGCCCATGAAGTGTTGGGGCCAAAAGTGTAAAAAAATACGACAGAAAATAAAGGCCAAAATGCCTCCTGTAAGGGGACGGCTCGTGCTATCCTCCAATTTGGGTAAACCAATTGTCTAGGGATTTCATTTTTATAACAGTGAAGTTCTTGCCTCCAAAACACCATCCTTTACCCAGCCCAGGACCAGCAGGTCATTCTAACTTCAAAAAGTCTACACAAAAGCATTTTTCAAGGTTTTTAAATGACCTCGGACACTGAATTGCCCCAAAATTCTGGAGATCAATTCAGTATCTACAGCTGATAAACCTTTAGGTAAGGCTTTGGGAGGGAGTGACTTTTGGGGCTTAACACCCTTTGGGGAAAATTGTGGCCCAAAGTGTCCTCAAGAAGGGTTTTTTAAAGGGTTTTTTGGGGACCCCCGATGACCCTATGCCTGTTGTGGAATCTTTGTGTCTTTGGGAAGTCCATGGGTTGGATTGATGGGGAGGAAGTGCAAAGGTTTGGGGAAGACCACAGGGAAGAGCTAACCATTGAAGAGCTGCGCCCTTTAATGGAACAGCAACAACCACAGTGAGGAACTTGCTTCAGAGAGGGGGAGAAGTGCCTTCTTCAGATTAAGGGATTTGTGCGTGTGGGGGAGGGGGAACTTTTGCTGGGAAATATACCCTGACCCAAACAAAAAAAACCCTTCACAAAATGTTCATGACAAAATCTTGGCCCGCTTCAGGGAAAAATTAAACACCAAAAAAGACCCCTCTGGACATTCTTTGTACAAAAAGGGGTCCCCGGGGTTCGAGCTGGGCCCGTGCTATTAAAAGGGGACTTTATCCTAAATTTTGGGGGGGAATCCCCCTCCCAAAAATTTTCCCCTTCCCTCCCCTTTTTCCCGTCTCCCAAAGCCAAAAGGCTTAATATAGGTATGTAATAAGATTTTAAAAGTTTATTTTTTATGTAATTTTCATTGTTTTGTGTACATAAAACTATATTAATCTATACAGAATGCTTTTTTTTTTATTTTTTTGGGTGCGGAACAGATTAATTGATTTACATTTAAATTTTCAGGAAATATTGCTCGAATTTAAACCGACCTCTGGGAAAGGATTACAGCCGATATTCGGGGGTTCCACTGTATACTCATTCCCAACCATACAGTAGAAATAAAATTAATATTAGTTTTTTTTTTTATATTTATGTTTTTTAGTTCTTAAAAGTCTATTGTAAATTAACCAAGGATAACTAATAGCAAAAAAGGGACCATAAAAGATGGTTTGGAATTTTTAACCCCGGGGGGGGTTTGCCCCAGGCTAACCCAAAAAAGTCAGTGCATGGGATCGCTGGGGGGTGTCACCCGGGGCAGAATCTTTGGTGTCACCCCCCCATG
>NC_069490.1:19190919-19207318 GCF_026875155.1 Cherax quadricarinatus | reverse complement strand
AAAAAAAAAAGTATACAAATATGAGTGGCGAAATGACGTATTTGTTGGATTATGTGTTGGGTAGATAAAAACTGTTGGTAGACTCAGGATGTACATTTATAGAGGGGCCACAGATATATCAGATCACTTTCTAGTTGTAGCTACACTGAGAGTAAAAGGTAGATGGGATACAAGGAGAATAGAAGTATCAGGGAAGAGAGAGGTGAAGGTTTATAAACTAAAAGAGGAGGCAGTTAGGGTAAGATATAAACAGCTATTGGAGGATAGATGGGCTAATGAGAGCATAAGCAAGGGGGTCGAAGAGGTATGGGGTGGGTTTAAAAATGTAGTGTTAGAGTGTTCAGCAGAAGTTTGTGGTTACAGGAAAGTGGATGCGGGAGGGAAGAAAAGCGATTGGGGGAATGATGATGTAAAGAGAGTAGTAAGGGAGAAAAAGTTAGCATATGAAGAAGTTTTTACAAAGTAAAGTGATGCAAGGAGGGAAGAGTATATGGAGAATAAGAGAGGTTAAGAGAGTGGTGAAGCAATGTAAAAAGAAGCAAATGAGAGAGTGGGTGAGATGTTATCAACAAATTTTGTTGAAAAAAAGAAAAAGTTTTGGAGTGAGATTAACAAGTTAAAAAAGCCTAGAGAACAAATGGATTTGTCAGTTAAAAAATAGAGAGGAGAGTTATTAAATGGAGAGTTAGAGTTATTGGGGAGATGGAGGAATATTTGAGGAATTGTTTTAAATGTTGATAAAGATAGGGAAGCTGTGATTTCGTGTATAGGACAGGGAGGAATAACATCTTGTAGGAGTGAGGAAGAGCCAGTTGTGAGTGTGGGGGAAGTTCGTGAGGCAGTGGGGTAGAATGAAAGGGGGTAAGGCAGCCGGGATTGATGGGAAAAAGATAGAAATGTTAAAAGCAGGTGGGGATATAGTTTTGGAGTGGTTGGTGCAATTTTTTAAATAAATGTATGGAAGAGGGAAAGATACCTAGGGATTGGCAAGAGCATGCATAGTTCCTTTGTATAAAGGCAAAGGGGATAAAAGAGAGTGCAAAAATTATGGGGGAAATAAGTCTGCTGAGTATACCTGGTAAAGTGTAAGGTAGAGTTATTTTTGAAAGAATTAAAAGTTAAGACAAGAATAGGATAGCAGAAGAACAAGGAGGCTTAGGAAGGTAGGGGTGTGTGGACCAGGTGTTTACAGTGAAACATATAAGTGAACATATTTAGATAAGGCTAAAGAGGTCTTTGTGGCATTTATGGATTTGGAAAAGGCGTATGACAGGGTGGATAGGGGGCAATGTGGCAGATGTTGCAAGTGTATGGTGTAGGGGGTTTGGGGTACTAAAAAGCAGTGAAGAGTTTTTACGAGGATAGTGAGGCTCAAGTTAGAGTATGTAGGAAAGAGGGAAATTTTTCCCAGTAAAAGTAGGCCTTAGACAAGGATGGTGATGTAAACCGGGGTTTTGTTTAATATATTTATAGATGGGGTTGAAGAGAAGTAAATGTGAGGTCTTGGCAAGAGGTGTGGAGTTAAAAGAAAAAGAATCACACACAAAGGAGAGTTGTCACAGCTGCTCTTTGCTGATGACACTGTGCTCTTGGGAGATTCTGAAGAGAAGTTGCAGAGTTTGGGTGGAGGGAATTTGGTAGGTGTGCAAAAGAAGAAAATTAAAGGTGAATACAGGAAAGAGAAAGGTTATGAGGATAACAAAAAGTTTAGGTGATGAAAGATTAAAATATCAGATTGGAGGGAGAGAGTATAGAGGAGGTGAATGTATTCAGATATTTGGGAGTGGACGTGTCAAAGGATGGGTCTATGAAAAATGAACTGAATCATAGAATTGATGAGGGGAAAAGAGTGAGTGGTGCACTTAGGATCTGTGGAGACAAAGAACTTTGTCCTTGGAGAAAAGGGGGGAATGTATGAGAGTATAGTTTACCAACCCCTTTTATATGGGTGTGAAGCATGGGTGATGAATGTTGCAGCGAGGAGAAGGCTGGAGGCAGTGGAGATGTCATGTCTGAGGGCAATGTGTGGTGTGAATATAATGCAGAGAATTCGTAGTTTGGAAGTTAGAGGAGGTGCGGGATTACCAAAACTGTTGTCCAAGGGCTGAGGAAGGGTTGTTGAGGTGGTTCGGACATGTAGAGAAATGGAGCGAAACAGAATGACTTCAAGAGTGTATCAGTCTGTAGTGGAAGGAAGGGGGGGTAGGGGTCGGCCTAGGAAAGGTTGGAGAGAGGGGTAAAGGAGGTTTGTGTGCGAGGGGCTTGGACTTCCAGCAGGCATGCGTCAGCGTATTTGATAGGAGTGAATGGAGACAAATGGTTTTAATACTTGACGTGCTGTTTGGAGTGTGAGCAAAGTAACAATTATGAAGGGGTTCAGGGGAAAACCCGGGAGGGCCGGGCTTGAGTCCTGGAGATGGGAAGTACAGTGCCTGCACTCTGAAGGAGGGGTGTTAATGTTGCAGTTTAAAAACTGTAGTGTAAAGCATCCTTCTGGCAAGACAGTGATGGAGTGAATGACGGTGAAATTTTTCCTTTTTCGGGCCACCCTGCTTGGGGGGAATCGGCCAGTGTGATGATTAAAAAAAAAAAAAAAAAAAAAATATAATAGACAAGTTAAGAAGACATGGGGAATGGTTACAGCAACTTATGTATAAAAAGTGATTGTTAAAAAATGTAGTTCTGAAAAGGGTAATGTGGAACATCCTTTAAAAATTATAGACTGAAAACTGTAGCCAGCAAAGAATTCCATTAAGTCCGATGACGATTCAAGCTAAAGCCCAAAAAGTTTCTATTCACTGTTAAATAAAAGAAAATGGCAATGAAGGGGAAAGTTTTTTAGCAAGTCGTGGGTGGTGTTTCAGCTTTAAAAAGTGTATGGGGAACTCCATAATGTTCGAATTACTGGTCAAAGTGCCAGTGCAGACAACGAGGTAACTGCAAGATTTCCTAATGATCTAAAAAAATTATTGAAGAAAATGGTTACAAAGATGAGTAAATTCTTTACGCAGATGAACAAAGTTTGTTTTGAAAGATGCTGTCATGTACTTATTTGGTGGGAAAAGAATGTATTCACAACTAGGATATAATTCACCAAAAAACCATTTAATGCTTTTAAATTTGGTGGGAATGCATTGATGAAATAATTGAAGCCTATGCTGGGATACAGAGTGGAAAATCCAAAGCTCTTAAATTCTATTCAAAAAATGCTCTTCCCGTTATAAGGATGTCAAATAAGAAAGTCTAGGGTAACAAGACAAATTGTTTAAAGATTGGTTTGCATATTATTTTTGCCCTGCAGTTGAATGTTTTTGCAAAGATAATGACATGGATCTTAAAATTTTGTTATTGGACAAACACCAGGTCATTCCACTTCTCTTCTTGACTTGAATGAAAAATGTCAATATAATTTTCCTGCCCCAGAACACATCATCATTTCAAACAGCCAATGGATCAGGGTGTCATTGCTACAGTAAGGCCTAATATTTTAAGATTTACCTTTTTGCAAGCCACAAAAGTAAAAATGGGAGAAAAGCCATAAGCTTAAATGAATTTTGGAAAGATAACAACACCCAAAATGCAAATGAAAACATAAGTGAATCATGGCTTGAAGTAAGTGCAAGTAACATTAGGTTGTTTGGCAATTTCTTTTACTGCGTGTTCCAATGATTTTGCTGGTTTTGAATCCCTTAATGAAAATGCAATAACATTGTGCAGCTTGGGAAAGATCATTTTCAGATTTGAAGCTCTGGATTGTGAAAATGTTGCATCAATGCATTGACTTTCATTCTGATGACCCCCGATGATACAACACTTGTGGAAATGGATCAACAAAGTTTAGATGAAGAAACAGGAAAATCAAGAAGAAAATGCTGCGCCCATGAAAGAATTCACACTGGATGCACTATCAACGTTAATTGTGAGAGTAGATGATGCTTGTGACTTTATGATGAATGTGGATCCAAACACTGAATGAGGCATTAGAGTTAGGCAGGTGTTATAAAATGATATTCAATATTGTAAAGATAGGTATACTGATAAGAAGAAAACAAAAGTGACAACTACGTTGTTCAATTATTTTTCAAAATAAAAATTATCAGTTTCTTTACCATATGTAGGTACATTGTTTATTTTCAACTGGTGTAAAACATTTTAGTACTAGTTTTCATTTTTATCTTTTGTAATTTCTTTATTTGCAAATGTGTGTGCAAGAGCTTCGTATGCATTGATTTGTACGAAGCCAACGGCTAAATATTTTTGCAATTTTTTTTTTTATTAACACACTGGCCGATTCCCACCAAGGCAGGGTGGCCCGAAAAAGAAAAACTTTCACCATCATTCACTCCATCACTGTCTTGCCAGAAGGGTGTTTTACACTACAGTTTTTAAACTGCAACATTAACACCCCTCCTTCAGAGTGCAGCACTGTACTTCCCATCTCCAGGACTCGAGTCTGGCCTCCCGGGTTTCCCTGAACCCCTTCATAAATGTTACTTTGCTCACACTCCAACAGCACGTCAAGTATTAAAAACCATTTGCCTCCATTCACTCCTATCAAACACGCTCACGCATGCCTGCTGGAAGTCCAAGCCCCTCGCACACAAAACCTCCTTTACCCCCTCCCTCCAACCTTTCCTAGGCCGCCCCCTACCCCGCCTTCCTTCCACTACAGACTGATACACTCTTGAAGTCATTCTGTTTCGCTCCATTCTCTCTACATGTCTGAACCACCTCAACAGCCCTTCCTCAGCCCTCTGGACAACAGTTATGGTAATCCCCGCACCTCCTCCTAACTTCCAAACTACGAATTCTCTGCATAATATTCACACCACACATTGCCCTTGGACATGACATCTCCACTGCCTCTACCCTTCTCCTTGCTGCAACATTCATCACCCATGCTTCACACCCATATATGAGCGTTGGTAAAACTATACTCTCATACATTCCCCTCTTTGCCTCCAAGGACAAAGTTCTTTGTCTCCACAGACTCCTAAGTGCACCACCCACCCTTTTCCCCTCATCAATTCTATGATTCATCTCATCTTTCATAGACCCATCCGCTGACACATCCACTCCCAAATATCTGAATACATTCACCTCCTCCATACTCCCCTCCCTCCAATCTTTCATCACCTAATCTTTTTGTTATCCTCATAACCTTACTCTTTCCTGTATTCACTTTTAATTTTGTTCTTTTGCATACCCTAACCAAATTCATCCACCAACCTCTGCAACTTCTCTTCAGAATCTCCCAAGAGCACAGTGTCATCAGCAAAGAGTAACTGTGACAACTCCCACTTTATGTGTGATTCTTTATCTTTTAACTCCACGCCTCTTGCCAAGACCCTCGCATTTACTTCTCTTACAACCCCATCTATAAATATATTAAACAACCACGGTGACATCACACATCCTTGTCTAAGGTCTACTTTTACTGGAAATAATCTCCCTCTTTCCTACATACTCCTAACTTGAGCCTCACTACCTCGTAAAAACTCTTCACTGCTTTCAGTAACCTACCTCCTATACCATACACCTGCAGCATCTGCCACATTGCCCCCCTATCCACCGTGTCATATGCCTTTTCCAAATCCATAAATGCCACAAAAACCTCTTTAGCCTTATTTAAATACTGTTCACTTGTATGTTTCACTGTAAACACCTGGTCCACACACACCCCTTACCTTTCCTAAAGCCTCTTTGTTCATCTGCTATCACTATTCTCCATCTTACTGTTAATTCTTTCAATACTAACTCTACTATACACTTACCAGGTATACTCAACAGATTTCTTCTTTCACGTACCAGGCGTATCCCACCGAGGTGGGGTGGCCCAAAAGAAAAAACTAAAGTTTCTCCTTTCAAATTTAGCAATGTATATAGGAGAAGGTGGTTACTAGCCCTTGCTCCCGGCATTTTAGTCGCCTCTTACGACACGCATGGCTTTACGGAGGAAGAATTCTGTTCCACTTCCCCATGGAGATAAGAGGAAATAAACAAGAACTAGAACGAAAATAGAAGAAAACCCATAGGGTATGTACATATATCCTTGTACATGTATGTGTAGTGTGACCTAAGTGTAAGTAAAAGTAGCAAGATGTACCTGAAATCTTGCATGTTTAAGAGACAGAAAAAAGGACACCAGCAATCCTACCATCATGTATAACAATTACAGGCTTCGTTTTACACTCACTTGGCAGGACGGTAGTACCTCCCTGGACTGTTGCTGTCTACCAACCTACCTATAACTCAACAGACTTATCCCCCTATAATTTTTGCACTCTCTTTTGTCCCCTTTGCCTTTATACAAAGGAACTATGCATGCTCTCTTCCATACATTTATTAAATTATTGCACCAACCACTCCAAAACTATATCCCCACCTGCTTTTAACATTTCTATCTTTATCCCATCAATCTCAGCTGCCTTACCCCCTTTCATTTTACCTACTGCCTCACGAACTTCCCCCACACTCACAACTGGCTCTTCCTCACTCCTACAAGATGTTATTCCTCCTTGTCCTATACACAAAATCACAGCTTCCCTATCTTCATCAGCATTTAACGATTCCTCAAAATATTCCTCCATCTTCCCAATACCTCTAACTCTCCATTTAATAACTCTCCTCTCCTATTTTTAACTGACAAATCCATTTGTTCTCTAGGCTTCCTTAACTTGTTAATCTCACTCCAAAACTTTTTCTTATTTTCAACAAAATTTGTTGATAACATCTCACCCACTCTCTCATTTGCTCTCTTTTTACATTGCTTCACCACTCTCTTAACCTCTCTCTTTTTCTCCATATATTCTTCCCTCCTTGCATCACTTTTACTTTGTAAAAACTTCTCATATGCTAACTTTTTCCCCCTTACTACTCTCTTTACATCATCATTCACCAATCGCTCCTCTTCCCTCCTGCACCCACTTTCCTGTAACCACAAACTTCTGCTGAACACACTAACACTACATTTTTAACCCGTAAACGGTCCAAGCAGATCTATGTTCACATGCATAGTGCTCCAAAAGTAGATCTACGTTTTTTTTTACATATTTTCAAATATATATAAAAAAAAAAGTAGATAAAAGTTTTTTTTTACACGTTTTCAAATGTAAAAAAAAAAAGAGCTACTTTTTTTACATACTATCAAATGTTGAAAAAAACGTATATATACGTTTGGACCGTTTATGGGTTAAACCTACCCCATACCTCTTCGACCCCATTGCCTATGCTCTCATTAGCCCATCTATCCTCCAATAGCTCTTTATATCTTACCCTAACTGCCTCCTCTTTTAGTTTACAAACCTTCACCTCTCTCTTCACTGATGCTTCTGTTCTCCTTGTATCCCATCTACCTTTTACTCTCAGTGTAGCTACAACTAAAAAGTGATCTGATATATCTGTGGCCCCCCTATAAACATATACATCCTGAAGTCTACTCAACAGTCTTACCTACCAAAACATAATCCAACAAATTACTGTCATTTTGCCCTACATCACATCTTGTATACTTATTTATCCTCTTTTTCTTAAAATATGTATTACCTATAACTAAACCCCTTTCTATACAAAGTTCAGTCAAAGGGCTCCCATCATCATTTACACCTTGCACCCCAAACTTACCTACCACACCCTCTCTAAAAGTTTCTCCTACTTTAGCATTCAAATCCCCTACCACAATTACTCTCTCACTTGGTTCAAAGGTTCCTATACATTCACTTAACATCTCCCAAAATCTCTCTCTCCTCTACATTCCTCTCTTCTCCAGGTGCATACATGCTTATTATGACCCATTTTTCGCATCCAACCTTTACTTTAATCCACATAATCCTTGAATTTACACATTCATATTCTCTTTTCTCCTTCCATAACTGATCCTTCAACATTATTGCTACCCCTTCCTTAGCTCTAACTCTCTCAGATACTCCAGATTTAATCCCATTTATTTTTTCCCACCGAAACTCCCCTACCCCCTTCAGCTTTGTTTCGCTTAGGGCCAGGACATCCAACTTCTTTTCATTAAAAACATAAGCAATCTTTCTGTTTTTTGTCACCCCTTCCCATCTATGCCATTAAAGGCATCCATTTTTAAAAAAATTTTTCTTCTTCTTTTTTTTTAGTAAATTTTTACAGGAAAAAGGGGTTACTGCCCTTGCCCCCGGCATTTTAGTGGGCCTTTCATAGGGACAAGGGTTTTACGGCCCGGAAAAGATTTTTTTTCCATTTCCCCCATGGGAAAAATAGAAGAAATAAAGAAAAAAAACAAGAGCTATTTAAAAAAAGGAAAAAAACCTAGATGTTGTATATTTTATATAACTGTGCGTGTCTGAAGTGGCCCAAAGGGGTAAGTAGGAGTGGGCAAGAAAATCCCTGTTATCTGCATATTTATGAGTTTAAAAAAAAAGGACACCAGAAACCCTTTCCCATCATGTAAAACATTTAAACGGGTCTTTTTCCAGTCTTTGGGGCGGGGAGGTATTTATTTCCCCCCGGGGGGTGGTTGTTTGTCTCCCAAACCTACTCCCTACGTTTTAAATGGGAATTTAATTTTTATTGTTGGAACGTTTTACATTAAAAAACATACCTTGTTTCAGTACGGTATTGTATAGAACGATATTTTTTTTGACACCCATTTAAACCCTACTATGCAACATATTACTGTTATAAAATTCACAAAACAATTTCCAAAACAGGGAAAATTTGAAAAATCTCTCCTGGAAAAACCCTGTGACAAATAAATTTTGTAGTTAAGCAGAATGTTACATGATAATATCATTTAAAGCAAATACACTTACTAGTATTTGCGAAAGCTGCTGCTGGTAATAAATATCCATTAATGAGGGAAGAGCACGAGCAAACATCCGTTATCACATATTTGTTACGATGACCACTTGTTAATAACACATGACCTCCTCTTACCTGTTGAAAGCATAATATATCATTAATATTACTGTAAAGTTCCAAATGAGATAACTGTATCCTTCATACAATATTCCACACTCATGTCTCTCTCTTCCTTATTCCTATAAGAAGGTATCTTTTTTAGCCCAATGCATGAAATTACTGCCTCTTTCTTCATAAACAGTCAACAACTCAAAATATTCCCTACATCTTCCCAATTCCTCCTCTTCCTCATCTAGTAACTTCCCTCATTTGTTTTTAACTGGTAAATCCATATGCTCTCAAGGCTTTCTTAACTTACTGGTTTTACTCCAAAGTTTTTTCTTCTTACTCTTGTTACAAATATTTGTTTTATGCAAAAAAAAAAAAAAAAAAAAAAAAAAAAAAAAAAAAAAAAAAAAAACTTCCTCATAAAGCATATACCAATGGGCTACTTTTTCTTTCGCCTCCCTACAGCTATAACCACGTGCAGCACGTCTTCAAGAAATAAAATTTTCTTTCCCTGTTCCACAATCTATATCTTCTAGGTTTCCAAAATTTTTCCACCTTTCCTTACTTTGACTCTTTATTTAACTACCTAAACCTACTACAAATTGTCAATAGATTTCTTTGTGATTTTTCCTCACCTCTTTAGACACATCCTCTCTTCAGAATGACTTGCCAATAAATTCAGTATGACAATGAAAACAATGAATAATGATAGTGATCTGTTAAGCAGTAATTTCCTATTAAAAAGATCATCCCTTTAAAAAATGTTTGTATCAATTTTATTTTGAATAATGTACTAGACCATCACAATGTTTTTTTCCCTCCCCTAAAACCTGATTCACCTATTTAATTTTTCTTTTACCACACACTATATTACTTTCTTATACAAATGTTATTCTTGTATATGAATAGTATACAATACCAACATTCAATTCCTCAGCCTAGGTTGGGGGATTGATTACCTCATTTTTGGTATATATTTCTACCATTATGCCCTTGTATTGCATTGATTAAAGCCAATGAATGGCAAAATATCTACAAATTAAAGATCCCCCAGATGTTGCACATGTGTTCAAGTCTTCAACTGTTAGTCTTTCACAAATTTAGTTTTTATTTTCAAATATAAAATATTTGCACTTCATACATACCTATGTGAAAACATCTGGGTATCTTTAATTTGTTTTTGCAACACTGTATAGTGTTTGGAACCTGCTTTATATTTATCTATTTTTTTCTGATCCCCTGATACATTCTTCACGCCCCTTTTTATCCTCAGTATTTTTTATTATTTTCAACATATGATCTAGGATATCAATAGACTATGTATAGTTATCAGATGATCAGGATAATCCTGATCAGGCACTACAGTGTCATCTTGTAACTGTAAACTCTACATCAATATCTTAATTTTTTAATGCTAGTGAAGTATTCGGACTCCTTAATTTTCTTATTCATCTGTACAAAGTATTGCTCAGCACTTTAAAAATTATATATTTGTTAGAAATAATTTCTCCATTAGCACAAGTCATAACACATTACCACTCTCATTCCATGCTTACTTTAAATAGAATGTAAATTCCAGTCATATAGTCCTTCACCAGTTCAACCATTTCAAGAGCCCAATTAAAAAAAATTTCTTGAAATTTTAAACCACTTCAACTTTCCAATTAATCTTTGAAATATTGTCAACAAATTTTTGCTTACAATACTGTGTCTTTAAACAGCTAAGTGTCATGATGACAAAACTAAACAGAGCATTAATCTAAAGCTGACTTGCCTACTAATAACTCTTGCTTTCAATTTTTTAACCCTATTTTAAGTGAGCACTGACAGACACAAACTGATAAGTGTAGCATACAGTGGATGATATGTGTGAAGTCAAGTTTTAGCCTGAGTTACCAGATTGATGGAATTATTTACATTAGGAGGTACTCAAGTTTGCAAATTTTAGTTATGAGATGGTGTTACTACAGCCCCAGGTATTCAAGTTGAAACAATTGAAAACGATAAATGCTGAATAAAAAAAAAAAAAACCTATAGTAAAAGCAGATCTTTCATAAAGTATCATGATATTTAGCAAAGCTTCTGTTTTTTGCTACACATCTTTCTACCACGTCAAAACTACTTATGCTATTGTACTTCGGTGTTCTTTTCACCTGGATTCAACTGAAGACATCTCTTGTGCAGGTGCAACCTCTCAGTAATAAAAAACACCCATGTGTTGCAAATTAGTCTCATTCCATCAAACATACCATGGGCGGGATTTTGAACCCGTGGTCAGAGGGGTCTCTGACCGAGGGTTCAAATCCACCCATGGTATGGTTTGTTTGCAATCTTTGTCTTATGTTTTTCGTGGTCACTCATGCATCAACTTGTTTGTATTGCATACCAACAATAATATAACACCAGAGACTGGTTTTCACAACTTGCATTAAGCTTCTTACCTGACCCACACAAAGTAATGGTATGTACCAAGGCTTTTCAAAGCTTTCACATTTTTTTCTAATGTAGGGAGATACTGTTCATTCATGTAATGATACAAATCATGAATTTATCACAGATTATAAATACAGAATCATATCTAAAATGGCTGAGAAATGCAATTAAGCTGACTTTAGTTACATGACTGAAAATCACAATAGCTTCATTCTGATCAGTTTATTTGGTAACTGAAAATCTTCCAAGTGCCATACCCCTTTTAAACTAAGTTATTAAGAACAAAATGAAAGGAAGAACACTGCAGCAGACCTATTGGCCCATACTAGGAAGGTCCTTCTCAAACCTAAACCCACTAACAAATAATACACTTAAAAGTAAAAGACAGAGATAATACGTATATACCCTTTCTAACAGTGGACAAAAAAAATTTTTTTTAGTCAAACTAAAATCAACTACCACCTTTCAATTACTGTTCAGCAAACTAATACAAGCTGTAGAACATATTTACCAGTTTAACTGCAGGGAAAAAACGATGGACAGCACTTCGTAGCATAATGGACTGCACAATTTACAGTTGTTATATGGAGTTCTCAGGAGATTAAACTATCCATGGGAAGAAGGTTGTAGAAAATACAAGGGGGCAAAAAAACATCAGTCATCATCCGTAAAGGAAAAAAATCAAGTAACAAACACGTACTGTAGTGTATCATCAAAGTCTTGACAGTATCATAAAGTATGCAGTGCTCACTCTGTGGATAAAGAAAGAATCTGTGACAATAAGGCATCAAAACTTTGTATGAAGCTATATTATACAGAGTATTTTAAAATTCAAGGTGCATTAAGTGGCAATGAATGAACTTGAGGTCCCTGGCCCTGTGAACTGAAATAAAAGAAAACTAATTTAATGGTAAAATTATAGGGAATATGCTTGAAGGCCTTAACTATACTGCTCCAGGCCCTGTTTTAATACTTTTTAAGGATATATTGTACTATATAAATGAGTAAGCTGTCATCAGGTTCACTAATGGAGAAGGCATAGAGGGGACAAAGGCATAAAGATGGAACAGGGGGGGAGCCTTCAATAACTGGCAACACTTTATACACAAAGCTTACCTATTACTGCTATTGTGGTTCTGTTGGGTGGTCTAAAGATCATCTTTCCTACAGCCCAAATCTCAGATTGGCCTAATAGGTTAGAAAGAAAATATTCCAGGAGAGGGTGTTAAGTACTGGGAAAGAGAGGATTGGGGTGCATGCTAAGCTACTGCAAAAGACTGACCTCTGGATATGTCTTCAAGACTAGGGTTTATATACCTTTGACGAGTTCCAAGAGTTTTTCTACTCCCAGAGCCCAGCCCTGGGCCAGGCTCATTTGGTGTTTGCCGTGTCAACTAGGCTGTTGCTGCTGGGGGCCCGCCACCCCACATATCCATCACAGCCTGGTTTATCTGGCACCTGGTGAAGATACTTGTCCAGTTTCCCCTTGAAGACTTCTACACTTGTCCCAGCAGTGTTTCTGATATCCTCTGGTAAGATGTTGAATAATCTGGGGCCACGAATGTTGATACATGTTCTCTTACTGTGCCCACAACACCCCTGCTTTTCACATGGTTAATTTTACACTTTTTTCCGTATCTCTTAACCGTTTGACTGTCGCGGCCGTATATATACGTCTTACGAGGTACCATGTTTGACGTATATATACTCATAAATTCTAGCGGCTTCAAATCAAGCAGGAGAAAGCTGGAAGGCCCACATGTGAGAGAATGGGTCTGTGTGGTCAGTGTGCACCATATAAAAAAAAATCCTGGAGCATGCAGTGCATAATGAGAAAAAAAAAAACTCAGACCGTTTTTTTTACTTAAAATGCCGACTTTGTGGTCTATTTTCGTATAATATTTATGGTTGTCTTCTCGTTTTCTTGGTCTCATTTTGATAGAAAGGAAAACATATTATAGAAATAGGGGGTGATTTGATTTTATTTTACTATAAAAAGACCTAGAAATGGAGCTCAAAGTAGGGAATGTTCGATTTTTGCCAATGTTCAAAAGTAAACAAATGATGCCATTGTCCAATAAATGCCCAACTAGCCATTCTAATATGCAATCATGAATGGGTTGATGTTATTTTTACAATTATTACAGTATTGCAGTAGTCTGCATAATAGTAAGTCTTCTATTTTTTTGTTTGAATAAAAATTCAAAATAGAAAAACAAGAGTAAATTCAGAGGGGGCTGGAGAAAATGATGATGAGGGAAAGAAAATGTTTTTTGGAGCCAGGAATGTCTGCATTGTTCATTCTGGGCCCTTTTTTTGAAATTGTCATATTTTTTAGTTTTCGTGAAAATTGCCAAATTGCAAATTTCTGACCACATTATTAGGGAGTTGAAATCGGTAAATGGGCAGTTTCTTGTACTCAATCGATAGACAAAAAGGAGTTCTAAAGAAATAGCTGTGATTTGGGCGACTGGAACAATGGAATTAGCCGAAAATAGGGCTCAAAGTGGGCGAAATCGCCGATTGGGAAACAGCGCCCAGGTCGCTAACTTCGCGGATCATAATTCCGTCAGTTTTCCATCAAATTTCGCTTTTTTTGGGGTCATTACAATCGGGAAAAGATTCTCTATCATTTCATAAGAAAAAATATTTTTTTTTTTTTTAAATTTTGCGACACCAGGAGACACCTCAGGATTGGGGGTTGCGACAGTCAAAGGGTTAATCCAGTACGTTATTATGGCAGTGTGCAGATTTGGGACATGGCCCTTGAGTACTTACCAGGTGCAGCTGCTCCTGGTTACAGTCCGATGAACCCATCATATGTTGAAAATTTCTCAAGCTGAATATGAATATGATACAAATAAATAACTTCTGCTGTCACTGAATAAGTAAATAAACCAATAATTACTCTAACTAAACACTACCAGTATTGTTTTAACAACATTCTTTCACCTGGTTACCTGGAGGTTATTCCGGGGATCAACGCCCCCACGGCCCGGTCCATGACCAGGCCTCCCGGTGGATCAGGGCCTGATCAACTAGGCTGTTACTGCTGGCCGCACGCAGTCCAACGTACGAGCCACAGCCCGGCTGATCCGGCACTGACTTTAGGTATCTGTCCAGCTCTCTCTTGAAGGCAGCCAGGGGTTTATTGGCAATTCCCCTAATGCTTGATGGGAGGTTGTTGAACAGTCTTGGGCCCCGGACACTTATGGTGTTTTCCCTTAGTGTACCAATGGCACCCCTACTTTTTAATGGGGGCATTTTGCATCGCCTGCCCAGTCTTTTACTTTCGTAGGGAGTGATTTCTGTGTGCAGATTTGGGACCATTCCTTCCAAGATTTTCCAAGTGTAGATTATGATATATCTCTCTCTCCTGCGTTCCAACGAGTACAAGTCAAGTGCTTCCAAGCGTTCCCAGTAGTTAAGGTGCTTGACAGAACTTATATGTGCAGTAAAGGATCTCTGTACACTCTCTAGATCTGCGATTTCACCTGCTTTGAATGGAGATGTTAATGTACAGCAGTATTCCAGCCTAGAGAGAACAAGTGATTTGAAAAGGATCATCATTGGTTTGGCATCTCTCGTTTTGAACGTTCTCATTATCCATCCTATCATTTTCTTTGCCCGTGCGATCGCGGCACTGTTGTGATCCTTGAAAGTGAGATCCTCAGACTTTACTACTCCAGGTCCCTTACATTTATTTTCCGCTTTTATTTTTAGGGCCCGGGGAGTCAGTAGTATACTCTGTTCTAGTTATTATCTCCTCCAGTTTTCCAAAACGGGAGTAGTTGGAATTGTCCTCATTGAACATCATATTGTTTACCGTTGCCCACGGGGAAAACTTTGTTTATATCTTCTTGGAGGTTAACCGTTGCCCTCAGCAGATGACAGCTCATGCAGATCCTAGTATCATCCGCAAAGGATGATACGGTGCTGTCAAAAATTGCAGGTTTATAGGAGACCACGTGAGAGGTTATAAAGTCAAACCGAAGGAATCGGAAGAAATCAATTATACAGGCTTATATATATATATAGACAACAGTGCAGGAATTATCTCTGTTAAGAAAGTCAAAATAACCCCATAAATCTGCCAAAGAAAATCCAAATGTGTCGGTAACATTTTCTGGGGTAGTTAAAAATTTTGTAAGATTGGCAAGATCAATGGTACATGTAACTGCAACCATGCCAGGAAATGCTGCACTCTCAAATAAAGGCACATGTTCATGATCTGCAAATATTTTTTACCCTAAAAGATGTTTTTTAGTTGGCTAAATAAGGAAGTGTCCTACATTACTTACAAGGGGAAAAGAAGAACTGAATCTCGAGAACGTCAGGGCTGACCGAGACAATTACAACCATTCTGACCATGGTAATTACAGCTATACTGACCATGGCAATTACATCCATAATGACCATGGCCATTACATCCAAATGACCATGGGAATTTTCATCCATAATGACCACAGATTTATTATGTAGAAAGGGAAAATGTATGGAAAGAAATGACAAAAACTGAAGTCAATGATACAGGAAAGAAGAAAACCCGGGGAAAAGGAGATATGGTAACGTACAAGATGGAACATTAAAATGGTATAAAATACCGGGCGGTTGTTAAGTAAGACACACATGCAACAGGCCAGGGGATCTACCTTGAAACGTCGTCTTCAAGTCTCTTCTGCTTCTATCAACTTTTCTGTTTCTCAACTGAAGAAAGCCTACTGTGGGAGGCAAAAAGTTTCAAAATAAAGATACCCAACTGTTGCACATGTGTCTCACTTAACAACGTACAAGATACACCCAAAAGGACTTGATAAGAGCAGACAAAGACAGCCGTTTGAAAGGCACGGGACCAAGAAAAGGATCACACTACAGGGATATCAGGAAGAATTTCAGCCTCATGGTGGAATGAAACCCAGATGAGGATTTGAATCAAAACAGCTTTACACAGTTTAAAGGATACATTTCAACACGGCCTACAAAGGAAGGAATCTTGTGAAACTAGTCGTATGAGTTTAAAGGGGAAACTTGACCCCCCAAACCACAAATAGGTGACGAAACAAAAAAACATTTA